>CAWUFW010019657.1:0-178365 GCA_963921515.1 Calotriton arnoldi
TCACAGTGGTATTTTTATTCAGCCCAAGGTCACCACATTGTGGGGGCCCTGGGGGTGGTGCTGTGGTGTGTCTGTGACTTGCTGTGTCAGTTGTTGTTCCTACGTGCCTGTGTGACATGTGTGTTTTGTGCTCCCTCTCACCTGTCAATGCCTGCTTGCCCACATAGGGGATTTGGATCCATGAGTTACCTTAGTGTGGCAGTGTATGCACATCTGTATGATTGGTATTCAGCTCTCCTCATGTGTTGTGTTGTTGCCTGGGGACACTGGCACCCCCACCCCTCACCTGCTGTGTATGATGACAGTGTTGGTCTGCCTGTTTGTGTTTGTGCATCTGCACCACTGCATTGGCATATCTTGGGTGTGCCATTGGCTGTATGTTGTTTGGTGTGTTTCCCTGCTGTCCCTGGGACTCCTAGGTCATCGGTCAGCACAGTGATCATGGTTTGTGTGTCCCATTGCTGCCATGGTATGGTATCTGTTCACCTCACATCTGCTGTCTCCACAGGGTATCTGCATTTGTGTGCCCATTGGTGCAAATATGTGGTTCTGCATTCTGATGGTCACTTCTGTCATTGTGTCATTGATGACTGTTGACGGTCTCAGCCCCCATGGGTGTTGTTTGTCTGCACATGGCCAAAGGAATGTTTCATTTGCACTGCAGTATTTGGCTCCCCCCAATTTATGTTGCAATGGGACACATACACTACTTTGCCACAGATGAGTTTTTGGTTCTGTGACCAGGAATGATCCATGCAGTTTGGCAGTTGCAGCTCTTTCTTTGTCAACAATTACCTTTTGGTCACTGTGATGATGAGGGTGTAGACCCCATTGCCACAATGGTCAAAATGTGCTTCAGCTATGGACCCCACACTTACCTTTTGGTCACTGTGATGATGGGGGTTTAGACCCCATTGCCACAATGGTCAAAATGTGCTTCAGCTATGGACCCCACACTTGCCTTTTGGTCACTGTGATGATGGGGGTTTAGACCCCATTGCCACAATGGTCAAAATGTGCTTCAGCTATGGACCCCACACTTGCCTTTTGGTCACTGTGATGATGGGGGTTTAGACCCCATTGCCACAATGGTCAAAATGTAGCTTCAGCTATGGACCCCACACTTGCCTTTTGGTCACTGTGATGATGGGGGTTTAGACCCCATTGCCACAATGGTCAAAATGTGCTTCAGCTATGGACCCCACACTTGCCTTTTTGGTCACTGTGATGATGGGGGTTTAGGCCCCATTGCCACAATGGTCATGGGCTGCTTGCATTGTGGGTGCCACACACATATATGTGTGGCACATGTGCTAGGGGGTCACATTGTATGTTCAAAGTCATGTTCGGTGTTGTAGGCATTTGACACAGCCTGCTCACCACGCTTGTCATGGTGGTGGGGGGATGTCTTAATCTTGCATTCGCTAGGTTGTGGTGTGCTTGTTGTGTCATGCATTGTCCATCCTATGAGTGGGGGTGGTAGTAGTGGTAGGCATCCAGCCCCCTGGCTAAGGGTGGTAGTAGTGGTAGGCTTCCTGCCCCCCTGGCTAAGGGTGGTAGTAGTGGTGGGCATCCTGCCCCCCTGGGTGAGGGTGGTAGTAGTGGTGGGCATCCTGCCCCCCTGGCTAAGAGGTGGTAGTAGTGGTGGGCATCCTGCCCCCCTGGGTGAGGGTGGTAGTAGTGGTAGGCATCCTGCCCCCCTGGGTGAGGGTGGTAGTAGTGGTGGGCATCCTGCCCCCCTGGCTAAGGGTGGTAGTAGTGGTGGGCATCCTGCCCCCCCTGGGTGAGGGGTGGTAGTAGTGGTGGGCATCCTGCCCCCCCTGGGTGAGGGTGGTAGTAGTGGTGGGCATCCTGCCCCCCTGGCTAAGGGTGGTAGTAGTGGTAGGCATCCTGCCCCCCTGGCTAAGGGTGGTAGTAGTGGTAGGCATCCTGCCACCCTGGCTAAGGGTGGTAGTAGTGGTAGGCATCCTGCCCCCCGTGGGTGAGGGTGGTAGTAGTGGTAGGCATCCTGCCCCCCTGGCTAAGGGTGGTAGTAGTGGTAGGCATCCTGCCCCCGTGGGTGAGGGTGGTAGTAGTGGTAGGCATACTGCCCCCCTGGCTAAGGGTGGTAGTAGTGGTAGGCATCCAGCCCCCCTGGCTAAGGGTGGTAGTAGTGGTGGGCATCCTGCCCCCCCTGGGTGAGGGTGGTAGTAGTGGTGGGCATCCTGCCCCCTGGCTAAGGGTGGTAGTAGTGGTAGGCATCCAGCCCCCCCTGGCTAAGGGTGGTAGTAGTGGTGGGCATCCTGCCCCCCCTGGGTGAGGGTGGTAGTAGTGGTGGGCATCCTGCCCCGCTGGCTAAGGGTGGTAGTAGTGGTAGGCATCCTGCCCCCTGGCTAAGGGTGGTAGTAGTGGTAGGCATCCTGCCACCCTGGCTAAGGGTGGTAGTAGTGGTAGGCATCCTGCCCCCCGTGGGTGAGGGTGGTAGTAGTGGTAGGCATCCTGCCCCCTGGCTAAGGGTGGTAGTAGTGGTAGGCATCCTGCCCCCCGTGGGTGAGGGTGGTAGTAGTGGTAGGCATACTGCCCCCTGGCTAAGGGTGGTAGTAGTGGTAGGCATCCAGCCCCCCTGGCTAAGGGTGGTAGTAGTGGTGGGCATCCTGCCCCCCTGGGTGAGGGTGGTAGTAGTGGTGGGCATCCCTGCCCCCCTGGCTAAGGGTGGTAGTAGTGGTAGGCATCCTGCCCCCTGGCTAAGGGTGGTAGTAGTGGTGGGCATCCTGCCCCCCTGGGTGAGGGTGGTAGTAGTGGTGGGCATCCTGCCCCCTGGCTAAGGGTGGTAGTAGTGGTAGGCATCCTGCCCCCCTGGCTAAGGGTGGTAGTAGTGGTGGGCATCCTGCCCCCTGGGTGAGGGTGGTAGTAGTGGTGGGCATCCTGCCCCCTGGCTAAGGGTGGTAGTAGTGGTAGGCATCCTGCCCCCCTGTCTAAGGGTGGTAGTAGTGGTAGGCATCCTGCCACCCTGGCTAAGGGTGGTAGTAGTGGTAGGCATCCTGCCCCCCGTGGGTGAGGGTGGTAGTAGTGGTAGGCATCCTGCCCCCTGGCTAAGGGTGGTAGTAGTGGTAGGCATCCTGCCCCCCGTGGGTGAGGGTGGTAGTAGTGGTAGGCATACTGCCCCCTGGCTAAGGGTGGTAGTAGTGGTAGGCATCCAGCCCCCCTGGCTAAGGGTGGTAGTAGTGGTGGGCATCCTGCCCCCCTGGGTGAGGGTGGTAGTAGTGGTGGGCATCCTGCCCCCTGGCTAAGGGTGGTAGTAGTGGTGGGCATCCTGCCCCCTGGCTAAGGGTGGTAGTAGTGGTAGGCATCCTGCCCCCTGGCTAAGGGTGGTAGTAGTGGTAGGCATCCAGCCCCCCTGGCTAAGGGTGGTAGTAGTGGTGGGCATCCTGCCCCCCTGGGTGAGGGTGGTAGTAGTGGTGGGCATCCTGCCCCCTGGCTAAGGGTGGTAGTAGTGGTAGGCATCCAGCCCCCCTGGCTAAGGGTGGTAGTAGTGGTGGGCATCCTGCCCCCTGGGTGAGGGTGGTAGTAGTGGTGGGCATCCTGCCCCCTGGCTAAGGGTGGTAGTAGTGGTGGGCATCCTGCCCCCTGGGTGAGGGTGGTAGTAGTGGTGGGCATCCTGCCCCCTGGCTAAGGGTGGTAGTAGTGGTAGGCATCCAGCCCCCCTGGCTAAGGGTGGTAGTAGTGGTGGGCATCCTGCCCCCTGGGTGAGGGTGGTAGTAGTGGTGGGCATCCTGCCCCCGTGGGTGAGGTGGTAGTAGTGGTAGGCATCCTGCCCCTGGCTAAGGGTGGTAGTAGTGGTAGGCATCCTGCCCCCGTGGGTGAGGGTGGTAGTAGTGGTAGGCATCCTGCCCCCTGGCTAAGGGTGGTAGTAGTGGTAGGCATCCTGCCCCCCGTGGGTGAGGGTGGTAGTAGTGGTAGGCATACTGCCCCCTGGCTAAGGGTGGTAGTAGTGGTAGGCATCCAGCCCCCTGGCTAAGGGTGGTAGTAGTGGTGGGCATCCTGCCCCCTGGGTGAGGGTAGTAGTAGTGGTGGGCATCCTGCCCCCCTGGCTAAGGGTGGTAGTAGTGGTGGGCATCCTGCCCCCTGGCTAAGGGTGGTAGTAGTGGTAGGCATCCTGCCCCCTGGCTAAGGGTGGTAGTAGTGGTAGGCATCCAGCCCCCTGGCTAAGGGTGGTAGTAGTGGTGGGCATCCTGCCCCCTGGGTGAGGGTGGTAGTAGTGGTGGGCATCCTGCCCCCTGGCTAAGGGTGGTAGTAGTGGTAGGCATCCAGCCCCCTGGCTAAGGGTGGTAGTAGTGGTGGGCATCCTGCCCCCCTGGGTGAGGGTGGTAGTAGTGGTGGGCATCCTGCCCCCCTGGCTAAGGGTGGTAGTAGTGGTGGGCATCCTGCCCCCTGGCTAAGGGTGGTAGTAGTGGTAGGCATCCTGCCCCCTGGCTAAGGGTGGTAGTAGTGGTGGGCATCCTGCCCCCTGGCTAAGGGTGGTAGTAGTGGTAGGCATCCTGCCACCCTGGCTAAGGGTGGTAGTAGTGGTAGGCATCCTGCCACCCTGGCTAAGGGTGGTAGTAGTGGTAGGCATCCAGCCCCCCCTGAGTTGGGGTGGTGGCGCGCATTCAGGCCCCTGTGTGCATATGTGGCATTGGTGATGGGCATCCCGCCCCTATGGTGCTGCTGTTGCTGGTGTAAGTATATTCAGATTCCCAGTGTATGTGTGTGATGTGTCGTGTACGTGTTGTATGTGTTTTGTGGTTGGTGTCTGACTTACCTTCTGCGCCGTACGCGTCCGTGCCTGTTCCGGTAGTAGATGTAGAATATTGGTATGATCGGGACGACGGGATTCATGGTTGGTTCGTGTCGTTCGTCCTTCTCGTTGCTTCGCGTCGTCCTCGTCGCTTGGCTTCGTCCTCGTCGCTTCGCTTCGTCCTCGTCGCTTCGCGTCATCCTCGTCTGTGCTGTGTTCGTCTCGTAGCCGTGGATCGTGTTGTGGCGCGATTCGGAGCTTATGTGCGCCTCTCCCGGATGCTTTGACGTGCCGTGCGTAGCGACGGGTTCGGCGCGTACGGAAAGCGCGATCGTACTTGTTCGGCCGGACGGGGCTGCATTTTCCCTTCCGTGCGACTCGATTCGGCGTTTCCGGATTCGCCTCGGTCGGAGAACAGGACCTGGTTTGGGTGAGTACGGCTCGGCCGGAATTTTTGCTGTTGTGCGCATCGTACTTGCTCGTTCGGTGTGCTGTACGGATCGGTCGGGAAACTGGCTTTCGCATGGCTTTTTTCCCGACCGAATAGTATTGGGTGCGCCTCCGACCGAGATCGGAATCGGCCCCATAGTTTTAATCCATAATGCCCTGTGTCCACCAATGCCCTTAATGATTTTTATATATTTTTATACATTTATATATTCATTTATTTACAATTATAGTTAGATGTCACTTTCCAAAAGGTGTCTAGTCCCATAAGACAAAAGTAAAGGTGACTAGCTTATGTTTAAAGTCATTTGTGTTAAGTTTTTCGGCGCCTAAGTCCATCATGATAAAAACGTATTCTTTGTCACTGGTTTTAAACCTGCAGCGTGACACTCTCGAGCCTGCTAATATTTTTGTGTAAAAGCCCCTGAGATTAATATTTTAACTTTCAGGGCAACTGGGCAAACTATATTCTAGTATCCTCTGTCTAGCGGAACATTGTCAAGGCTGCACGTATCTCCAGATTCGTCATATTCTAATTCATAAACCCGTTATCAACAGGAAACACTGGGTGAATATGCCCGCATTCCGTATTCATATTCATGACTTCAAGTGGCAGAGTAATATGTCTGACTGTTTAAAGTTAAAATACGTGAACAATGGACGATCCGAACATGCCGTGATTGAAGCATTCGTTTTGCTTTATTAGAAAATGCACCCACAACTAGATCCACTATAATAAAGCGTATCAAAACATTGTCCTAACATCTAAACGGAAAACTGCACCTCACTCGTCTAAATGTGGCATATGTCAACGTGATACATATACTTCCTTTATAAACGACCTCCGGGCCAGGCGATGGAAGTATCCCGACCCGGAAGTCGCTCGTTGCGAGCAGGGAGGCCGCAGTATTTTTATCTGGTGAGTGGAACGGTACATTCGTAACTTTGCACGCCGTTTCTCCGATACTAAAGTCTCTTTATGGGGAGTGTTTCTGAGTTCACATATGCCACATTTAGACGAGTGAGGTGAAGTTTTCCGTTTAGATGTTAGGACAATGTTTTGATACGCTTTATTATAGTGGATCTAGTTGTGGGTGCATTTTCTAATAAAGCAAAACGAATGCTTCAATCACGGCATTTTCGGATCGTCCATTGTTTACGTATTTTAACTTTAAACAGTCAGACATATTACTCTGCCACTTGAAGTCATGAATATGAATACGGAATGCGGGCATATTCACCCAGTGTTTCCTGTTGATAACGGGTTTATGAATTAGAATATGACGAATCCGGAGATACGTACAGCCTTGACAATGTTCCGCTAGACAGAGGATACTAGAATATAGTTTGCCCAGTTGCCCTGAAAGTTAAAATATTAATCTCAGGGGCTATTACACAAAAATATTAGCAGGCTCCTAGAGTGTCACGCTGCAGGTCTAAAACCAGTGACAAAGAATACGTTTTTATCATGATGGACTTAGGCGCGAAAAACTTAACACGAATGACTTTAAACATAAGCTAGTCACCTTACTTTTGTCTTATGGGACTAGACACCTTTTGGAAAGTGACATCTAACTATAATTGTAAATAAATGAATATATAAATGTATAAAAATATATAAAAATCAATAAGGGCATTGGTGGACACAGGGCATTATGGATTAAAACTATATGTCTTCTTTGATATTTCAGATTTTACCTCTACATTTGCATTATTTCCAAGCAACCGGACAAGGTAACTAACCATATAGACAATAGTTGGTTAAACTTAACCCGTAAAGTTTTTAGGTAGTAATAAAACATATTTGTGTTTACCCATTCAGTTCGGTAATCGTCAATTACTGAAAACGACGCTTACCAAGAACTACAGCCAAAGTCACGGCGCACCAGTTTAGCCTTGTAATGACCGTTATTTATATGGTAAGTCTCGCTAATGAACATTATTATAGAGACCAACAAGGGCTACTACCTCAGGGTATCTTATCTAATTTTGCATTATTCTCTTAAGGTCATGATTTTAAATGAATTTTAAATAACATGCATCGGTGGCTCCAACGAACGCAAATTTAAAAGTTACGGTATCGATCTTAAGGTATGCTACAAGAGTATTTACTCACTGCCGATTAGTCAGCTTTCTCGTGAGTAAGATAACCCTTTCCTAAATAAATCTTGTTGTATTTTAGATCCCTTTTATACAACGATATTACGGATGAGGATTGCCCTTCCGTTTTTTCCGTTTTATATTGAGTGACTTAAAATGCCTCCTTGCAGAAATATTTTAATTAGGTATGTAAAAAGGAATATTTATTTTCTCTTTTTTTTTTCTTCGGGTTCATGTGTTGTGCAACTTTATACTATTATTGGGTTATTTTAATCTGCTTAGTGCAATGCATAATAGTTGCTAAAGATGTTTTGATCTATTAAACTATTAATAAAATTGTTAAAATAGCTGATAGATAAAGTTTTTAATAAACAAATATGCATTCTGAATTTCTGTTAATTAAATGTTTTTTGTTATTTAGACAATATTTTTTAGAAAACTCTGTCCTGAAGAAGGTGAAAAATCACATCTCACCGAAACGCTGCGTCTACTGTTTTGATAGTTTTCTTGTGAAGTACACTGATATGATAGGACTTTGTATATGAGATGTTTTTTAATTATATATGTTACTGTGTCGCCATGTATACCAACATTCTCTTACCACTAATATGAGAAGTTTTTAAATGTATATACAAGGGGTTTGTCTAAACCAAATAAAATTGTCAAAATTGAATAAATTTGTTTATTAATATATCAGCTCTGTATTGTTTTTATGTTTTATTATTGGTCTGTTGTATCTAACTGACATTCATTGCATTTCGTAGGCATTGCAAATATTTCGGCTTAGTGTATCGCACAGCTTCTTTGGCCAACACATGATCCATTCTTTTATGTTTGTTTCTTGCTCAGGGACTTTTCACGTTCTTTTTTGTATTACCCCATCCCTATACAAATATTAGGGTACCTCCCTCTTGTTTATTATAGGCTTTTAAAGCTGCCTTCAGGGGACAAGCTATTTCCTATAAAGAACGGATTATTAAACAGCGTAAGCAAAAGGTTGAGGAGTTGCAGACTGCAGTGGATAAAGCCAGACAGAAAATAAATGTAGCCTCAATAGAGGAGCATTTGTTTAAAATACTGCAGCAGGAATTATCTAAAGCAAAGGAGGAGTTAAGAGATTTCTTTGTGTTAGAAGAGGTTACAGGGAGTAAAGCATATCAACAAAAACTCTATGAGGAAAACCAGCAGATCGGCAAATTTTTTGCATGGACCATGAAAAGTCGGAAGAGCGCCCAAATGATAAATCAGCTGAATGATCCAATCTCGAACCAATTAGTGGAAGATAGTCATAAGATCACAGAGATTTTTCTCGAGCATTTAAAAAAAATTATAGGGAGACGCAGATAATAGCAGAACATGACCTAATCTCATGTTTTGAATCTTTAGATCTGCCTCAGTTGTCGAGGGAATATATTAAGCAGCTTAATAATATTATAGAACCAATAGAAATCGTGGAAGCACTGAAAAATATGGTCAATGCTAAGGCTAGTGGGTGTGATGGGATCCCGGTAGAGGTGTGCAAGAGGTTTCAAGATGAACTACTTCCTTTCTTAACTAATCTTTTTAACCAAATATAAAATGGGGCTGCTGTTTCTAAAGGATTTAAGAAGTCAGCGGTAATTATTTTTCTTAAAAAGATAAAGATTCATGCGATCCCAATTCTTACCGTCTAATCTGTCTGCTAAATGCAGGCTACAAGATTTTTCTGAAATTTGGGCAAGGAGAATTGCTCCATCTGCCCAGCAAGTGGTACGCATAGATCAGAATGGCTTCCTTCCAGGGAGACTATTGGCCACCAATACTTACTTTTTAATACAAGCGATTGATTACCTCTCTGCAAATCAGAATAAAGCTGCAAAACTAATAATGGATGCTGAGAAGGCTTTTGATTTGGTAGATTGACGTGCTTTATTTTTTTATTTTAGAGAAGTTTGGTTTTCCATACCAGCTGATAAGTATGTTAAAAGAACTATATAATCAAGCCGAAGCCAAGATTATTATAAATGGAGCAGAAGCAGGGAGGGTGAATATTAATAGGGGTACTCGGCAGGGATGCCCTTTGTCCCCTTTGCTGTTTTCTCACTTCATAGAGCCAATGGCGGTAAAATTACGAGGCAATTCGCAGATAATACCCCCTATGGCAGGGATGTCGAAAATTAAATTATACGCAGATGATATAATTTTATATCTTAATGCGGAGGGACTAAATACAAAGAATGCGTTGTACGAAATTGATAAATGTACAAAAATTGGGGGATATAGAGTAAAGCAAGCAAAAACAGAAATTAATACATTTAATTTGAGCCTCACTGAGACCCTGGCATGCTTACCCTGTATATCGTCTGCCCCTATTAGCTATCTTGGGATCCTAGTCATGAAACAATACGCAAATCTGTTCTCATTAAATTATGGAAATATGCTGGGAAAGGTAAAAGATTACTAAATAAATGGGCCCTAATGTATTTATTATTAATTGGATGGGTCTCCATGGTCAAAATGTCAGTACTCCCACTGTTCTTATTCCTTTTAATAATCTCCCTGTGAAAATTCCAAACTCTTTTTTTTAAAGAACTAGACGCAATGATCCGGAAGTTTGTTTGGAATAATAAACAACCCCGGGTAAAATTAGCTACACTTCAATTAGATATATTGTACGGGGGTTTAGCACTACCACACTTTGCGACTTACTATCAGGCCTCCGTGGTCAATTTCATTACTCAAGTAGGTGAGCCAAATTCAGTTTATGATAAAAAAAAAATTGAATCATATGATAAAGGAGAGTGCAAATAAATTGCCAATTTTTCTACGAGTGGCAAAACCCCCAAGAAAACCAGATATAAGGTCTTAACGGCATTATTAGGGAGAATCCAGCTGTTTTTAAAATCACAAGATATTCCTCCTTACCATGCCTATACCCCTATTCAAGATTGTGCAGCAGATGGCCTAATGCTGTCCAAAGGGCTTTTGCAGCTGTGGCAAGAATTGGGCTTTGTTCGACTTGGGACTTTCTTTAATTTAGAGAGATTAATCACATGGGAAACAGTACAGGTGCAATCTGGGAGCCAAAGCACAGCTTTGTGTTTAAGTTTTTTCCAGATTGCGAGTTTCCTAAAAAATACTTATGGAACTTTGAGTGAATCATCATGTCAAAATTGCTAGACAAATGGCAATCAAGACGCTGGGTGTAGGTATTTGGTACCGCCTGCTGCCCTAGAGCATAAGAGTGGAAAACACCATTCTGGGTAGACTTCAGAAAATCCATTCCGAGACAGGCTGTAAATTTAATTTAAAAGATTGGTCGCTGCTTTGCGAGATGAGTCACAAAGGGTTACGAGGTGCCAACTTTAAGAGAATTAATTTTTTGTCAAGGTGGCTGGTGTATTATACGCCTTTGAGATTACTTAAGATGTATCCTACGATGGGTAACCAGTGTTTTAGATGTAACAAACAGGAAGCAGGTGATTGGGTACATTATTTTTCAAGTGCAATTATTTACATAGTGCTCATTCTTGACTACAATGTATTGAATGCTTGACGACTTTACAGTCAAATTCAAGGCATCTACCACTTATCACGCGGTGAATAAAAGATGACAACGGATATTGAGTGTATCATTCTTCCAACAGTTCCTTCAACTATGTTCAATAATATCCAAATGTTTCTCTGTGGGGTTAATGGGGTCTACTCACGGCATTTCTTGACCAAAAGCCTCCACAGTGTTGGCTTAGAGCAGAGCCATGTGAAATGCTATTGCCCTCATTCCAAGTTATTCAATGACGATTTACATTAATCATCATAAGCCATGTTAAGGGAGTTAAATGCTAATGTTCTACCATCCTGTGAATGTATTGGCGCCTCTTCTACTTTACACAGACCATGTGATCCTCTTGACCAGGACAGAAGGAGAATGCTTTAGCGTCTAGTTACCTTTGAGGTCTTTTGTAAGATAATTGGCTCTGTCATGAAGGTTCACAACAGAAAGATCCTCACTTCAACCTTGAGTGATTTCAAGGTTGAAGGCTCCATTTTGCCTTGTATGGGCGCTCACCGGTGCAAGTGAAATTCTTTCATTATTTTGAGATAGTATTTCTACTTTCCGATGATTGACTGTATCAGCTTGCTTCAAAAGGAACTTATTGAATCACACGCAGTGCTCTGCTTAGGTTTTAACTTTGGGGTCACACAAGTGTTTCTAAATTAATCACCCCGAGCCAGTGGCATAATGCAAAATGACAGAGCCCCCCTTGCAAGATGTGATGATGTGCCCCAAGTCTCCCAAATCTCCCATATATTCCTTGGCCTTGGGCTGAATGCCCCCCTTAAAGGGTTTGCGGCCCCTGGTCTATAGGTGACCCCATACAATGTAGGGGCTGCAGGGGCCTGTGTTAGGCCCCTAAGGACAAATTTAGTCAGACTGTGTTAAACTACCATACCCATAACCTCATCTGGCAAAGAAGTCAGAATCTTCCTCCATGGCTACTACCGCTTTACTGCTCTGCACCTGCTCCGCTTCTACTTTCATTTATGGACTAAGGGGCACATTACGATGACGGATGGAAAAGCCCTCCGACCGCCATGGAATCGGGAAAAATCCCCCGCATGAGCCGCGGCATTTCCGTCGGACAAATTACGATGCAATGTACGAAGAATCAGACCGGGGCGGAAGGATGCCACAAAAGACCACCCACCACGTTTGGAAAAGCTGCAAATTTGACCGCGTTGGACGGGGAAAGCTGTGCAAAGGCTTGAAAAGGCCGCCCCTGCCGTGGCATGACCGCACAGCCAATTACGATGAGAATGATGAGCTGGCGGACCGAGCACTGCGTCCGACCGTTGCGCACGCACACAGGCCAAATGAATGGCGGACGGAACCAACTACACAACAACGCCCGAAGTGTGCCTGTACCCCCTGCCGCCCACAACCACAACACACACGCCACAATGATACACCACAACTTGCTCCTGGTAGGGAAAGCCATGCACAGCATGGAAGAGACATCTGGAGGTCATCACCCATGTGGACACACCCACAGACCACAGTATAAAACCAACCCCATCCTGGACCAGCATCCCTTGCACACCACAAGCCGAGACAGAGAGACAGGACACCATTGACTCACACTGCACAACATCACACCCACCTATCCCCACACAACACCACTCCCACCCACACACCTCACACACTACACACATCTCCAACATCGCCTTGCACACTGCACCCCTCATTCATTTGCACCATGCCCCCCAAGACAATGCCAAACTTCACCGACTCAGAGTTGAAAGTGATGGTAGACGAGACAATCAGGGCAGAACCACATTTGTACGGGCACCTGGTCCAACACACCCCACCTGCGCGCAAGAATCAGATGCGGACAAGGATCCACAGCAAAGTCAATGCCGTAGGGACCACCCTACGCACTGTGCTTGACATCAGGAAGTGGTGGTGCAACCACAAGGGCCGGCTCAAGCTACGGGCCCAGAGGAACCACGCGGCGGCACAGAAAACTGATGTCGGCCCTCCCATCCCACCACCAATCGTCACTGAATGGGAGGAGAAGGTGCCTGCCATAATGCATCCAGAGAGCCTCACATGAATCGAGGGGGGACTGGAGGCTGGTAAGTACCAACAAACATGGACATGACGGAAGTTGTCACTGATCACATAGCACAGACCAATGAAATCCTTAGCAGTGTGCCCACATGAGCCAGCATCACACCACATCCTGTCATGTGGACGATGTGGACATTGTCGCATTAACACGCTCAAGTACTGTTGCACAGGGATTTCCTGAATACACGTGCGATCTATGCAGGTTCAACCACATGAATACCAGTCCCTGACAACATGCACACACCAAATCTGGTTTCAAACCGCACTTCGCTGTACCTGCATGAGTACAACACCTGCGTGCACAGGCCAGGCATCATGTATACAGGATCTGTTGCACGACGTGTCCTTTTTGTGGCAATGTTCAGCTAACTACCCCATGAGTTATTGTGGATAGTCATTTGTGGCCTCTCATTCACACAGCGAAAGCATACTTCAATAAGTGTGCATCCACAATGGGCCTCTGTTGAGACAAGTAGTCGTTCCCACACCAGACCGGAGACCTTCGAATAGCAGGTGTCTTGACCGTCCCGCGCTATCCAGTCACTGCTGAACACGGCTCTCCCACTATTTTCGCAGTGAACTGACACACAAATTATTGATAGCGTCTGATGCTGAAGGCCGGTGCACACTTTTTATCAGACCTGTGGGCTCTGGCCTTGTCCCCTCCTTCCATGCTTTTCCGGGAGTACCACCAGGTGTGATTGCTCCAAATTTCAACATTGCATTTAGCGGTCTCAGTTCATTACTTTCTCTGTACAGCTGAGTGCTGGTTCTGAGATTGCTTCCATGCCATGTCTGACCGTACTGTGGTCCAGGCCGAGCCAGGTCAGTTGCAACTGTACCGTGCCCGCATGCAGCATCTCTTTGGATGTGCCCCATTGGCTGTGCTGGGCATCAGTTATGGGCTAACGTTCCGCAATGCCTATTTCACCTGCGTGCAACCTCTCTTTTCCTGCAGGAGATGTCTGTCTGAGTGGGCCATGGATGCCTGCCTTTCAAACACATGCCTTGCCGACCTGGATCATGAGCTGAGGGTGACTCCTTTGTTGGTCCATGTGCAAGACTGCTTCGGTGAGACACGTTTATGGAATGCCTTACAATGTGTCAGGCAGGCGGACAGCTGCGCATGTGCGTTAGCGCAATGGCTCCTGTGCAATGCCTACCTCGAACCTCTCCCAGGTTGCAATGGGATGCTCCTTTCAACCTCGTGGTGCGAGGAGCACATCTGTTCCTTCATACTGCTGGATTGGATGGCGGTCCTCTTCGCTGAAGATGATTTGAATCGTCTTTTGGAACTGATTGCCTTCGAAGCTGCCTGTGCCTTCTTGGATTTGTAACTACTTAACAGCAACAGGGACTGTTGGTGACTAATTCAATTTTCGTTTCCCTTTCTTCACGCCTCCTGACGGGAATTGTCATCCAGTTCTCTGACTTTAGACCTGTCGACATTGGCTTGGACTATGCTGAGCTCTGCCAGCTGTCTCGCTTGGTAACACGGACCGGATCAAGTGGAGTCTCCCATCTGACCGCCGTGAGCATTGTCGTCTGGCATGGGCTCGGCTTCCATTATGCAGATGTGGCGCACGAAGATTACATGGCGTTGTTGTTTTGCAAGTACCCAGGGCTCGGGTCGGGTGTACACGCAGGTACATGGCATCCCCCCTCTTTACACGGGGTGGGCGCTGTCCCCCCTGCCAGGATGCTGGTCCCCACAGGAATATGCATGACTTGTCCCGGTGTACTCTCCAGTTACCGGGACACGTTCAGCAGCACCTGCACGTTGACTGCTCTCCATTCCCTGCAGCAACGTGCAGGCAGCGAGTGAGCCTTTTTTCACCCCCAGCCATGCCGAAGTAGAGGGGCCATCCAGCCTCCTTTTGTTTGTACATGTTGACTGGGGGCCGCCCTGAACCTTACATTTGAATGTGGATGCCACAGAGGGAAATATAGGCACACAGCTTGCCTTCTGTTCACAGGGACTTAAGGGAGGCATGCTTTTGCCTGTGTTCTGCCCATGTGTATCAATGCAGACACTGCGAGACTGTCAGATGGGTTACTCTGTCCCAGTATTTGCACAAATCATTTCTGTCGCACTATTTTACTTCTTCCTTAGCGCTATGTCGTGACGTTGTGAGGTCATTCGCATTTTGTCTTACTTGGTCAGTCCCCCCACTTATTTTTTGGGGACCTGTGCCCTGCAAGTACCTCAGTATTTGTCTGTCACATGAGAGGTGTCCGCAGAGCTTGTCCTCTGCACGGTCCTAGAGTACTGTCTGTACATTCTGTCTGTGGTCGGAGTACATTGTCCCTTGTCATTCTGTTCTGGTGTGGCCCCGGCACCCCGACCCAACCAAGTCTCACAGCTGCAAGAGGACACGGAGCCCCTTTGGATGACATGGGAATGCGGGCTAGATGCCACACACCTGGAGAGTGATCCATCCAGTGATGAGAGCGACACAGCAAATGTGATGCAAATGTCACCATACATGGGCAGAGGGATGGGTTCTGCTGACAAAGCCCATAGACCAGGGACATTCCATTCAACTCCTACCTGCAAGGGGCGGGGGATATGCACGTGGTTGCACGTCCAGAGGGATTATTGATGCGACATCTTGCTTCATGTTAAATGGATATGTCACAGTGGTTACTGGTTGGGTACTCATGCATTTTCAACCTGTTGTGGCACGTATGTTGCATGCTTTGACACTGTAGTAAAAACTTCACATTTGGAGGCGTTTCTTGTCTTTGACCTGTCTGCTTGTGTGCAGGTGCTTGAATGCCTCAGAGTGAGTAGGAGAGCAAGTGAGGCAGTATAGCAATGGTGTCCTGTGCGTAGGGGTGCTTCATTGTGCTCAGTCCCTGCATGCACAGGTTCTCAAATCCTGCTCATAGTCCAGTATGTGTACAGAATCTCGTGAACATTTGTCAAAGTCTGTGAGACAACAGCAAGGCACACAGACACAATCATAGTCGATCATTGTTGAATCACACTCAACAGAAGTAGTTGACGATGAGCTGTTGACACTGGTCAAGGCCTTCTTCTTCACCACTGTCATCGTCACTGGGGATGTGTGGGTTGGGAGCGGGGGTGATGTTGCTGGGCTGCCAGATGTAGCAGTCATGTGCCGACCCCGGATACTCTGCACACACGTGTGAGATGATCTGCTCCGCCTGTCGTACCACTTGCACGTTGATGGAGTGGTAGTGTTTGGGGATCCTATAGATGGGTTCACTTGCCTGTGGTGGCACAGGCCAATGTGTGTTCCATCAATGGCTCCCATCAACATTTGGTATGCCTCTCAGGCAGGGCCGGCTCCAGGACTCTTTATTTGTGTGGTCCAACGAGGCATTCGGGTGGCCACTGCGTGCCCGATTTGTCACTTATGTCTCTCGCCAGGCCTGCTTCAGGGCCCTCCTTTATCTCTCCTCAGTTTTACAAGGGCCAGGGAGACGCATTCTTTCCTTCCATACTCTCTTTATAGATGTCATCTTTCTCATGAAGTGTGTTTATCCATGAAGGGTCCTCATGATGGGAGGAGGAGGTTACCTGAGGTGGGAGTATCAGGCAAGTGACACTTCTCATGCTCTCACTCATGCCCTCCTCCTCGGCTTCCCTCTCTGCCACCCTCGTCCAGCGCCCCTCATCTCTCCATAGCCACTCGCTCATGTGCATTTCATTTGTTGTATGGCGCTACTGATATCGGTGTAGGGTGTGACAGTACTTTATGTCACGCACACATTGTACAGAGACAATTAGTCATGCAAGTATGTAAGTACATCAGTCTACAGGGAATGTCACGAAAGCCAATGAGGTTTACAAGGTGTGGTAATCACGTCATCCATACTGGTGGGCAGGAATTTTGGGGGCGTTTGGTCTGGAGAAGCACTGACTCAGGACGTGTCTGGGAACATTTGCAGGCATTGGCAGCTAGGCACACTGCACGCCACACCAGTACATGTGTTGGCAGTGCTAGGGATTACAAGTATGTCTGATTTGCAGACAATGGACACCTCAGATTGTCTGCCTACGTCACTGGCCCTTCACAGGAGGACCCCTGGCCAAGGCACGCCAGTCAGATGTCAAGGGATATACAGGCGGGGTTGACAGGTTGGATGTTTCATTACAGAACATTGGTACAGTGCGGGAGACCTTTGTCCTTTTTGACTCCTACCCTCATTTCAGTCCATGCTGGCCACGAGGCATGACAATGTATGTAATTTCACTCTTCTTTCTTGGACATACCATGTGTGGGAAGACTTGACTCAAAGGTCACACTCTCTCATCCCTTCACAGTGTAGTGACCAGGTGATCACTGTTCTAGTTGTTCTGATGTACCAGCCACTCCCAGAGGGCTGGCTTACCCCCCACCCCACAGCCACCCAGCACAGGCATCACTGGACCTGTGACCCTGCCAACAAACGGGCCGGACGCACGTGCCCTGGGCCAGTTCTCCCATACAAGTACAGTGTCTGTGTGGTTACTTTATATGCATGGGGGCCTCGTGCCCCACAACATTACACATGGGGTGCACCAATCACTTTAGGCGAATGAGCTGTGATGTGTGATGTAATTCGCAGGGCGCCAATGCACATGCAGGATGTGTTTGCATGCGCGTTAGCTGGCATCCACAGGGATGACACACATTGGCTCCAATTGAATGTTGCAGGGTTGCGGTCGCAGCTTCCGGGCCGGCGTGGTGTGGCACACACTATGCTGATGAGCCATCAGCCAATGGGAGCCTTCGGCGGCGTACATATTTTGATATTGCGGTGCGAGCGCTCTGCAACTGCGGGGCTCGGCATTGGCCCCATTTGCCTTCTGGGGCACCGAGAGTCACTCATGGGGATTGGGTGGGCCTCGCACTTTCCATTTGGCAGGTTGCCACATTCATCGTGGTGCAGCCACGCTTGCTGGGAGTTGTAGTTGTTCAGGGGTTGCATGCGTGGAGATGATTGGTACGTACCTCTGCTGTTGAACGCGGCGGCGTCTTGTCTGCCTGAGGTGCAGCAGGTAAAGCTGCGGGAAGGCCTGTAGCGCAGGATCCATGGCGGCTCCGGTGGGTTGGATGGCTTCTGTATCGGCCCTTCCTCTCCGTTGTTGTATTTCCGCCATCCGCAACGTGGTGGTTTTTACGCGGCGATGGGAAGGGTTATTTGCAACATCGTGATCTGGTTGGTGGACGGAACGTGTTTCCGCACGACGGTCCTGCTCTGTTTGCTCCGTCCTCCACCCTTGCGTACGCAGAAAAAGTGCGGAGCCTGACAGACCGCGGCAGAAGGTAAAAGGCCTCTGTTGGACCATTGTGATTTGGTGGTCGCAATGACCGCACCTGGGGCTGACAACATGACGGTTTTCCGCCACCGCCACCAGCACGGATGGGCTTCCGTCCGTCATCGTAATGAGCCCCTAAATTTGAGCCAGTTGTGTCTGGTGCTCAGCACTGGCACCTATGGCAGTCTGCCACATGGTGGCGCTGTTTATCTTATTTACAGATGAGCACAACAACAGTTGTTTATATATTCAATAGACATTGAAAATTACTAATAACCGCCACCCAAGCCATTCAAATAGCTTTCGCGGCATGGAATAGTCTGAATTTGCACACTTGTAGGATTGTGATGGTTAGTAGGTGTGTTTGTAATGTCATTGGCAGCGCTGGCAGGGGCAATGGGTGAGGCGAGCTGAAGTGAACCGTTAACGAGGGCCCTGGCACTTATTTTTTTTAGAAATTAAGCACTGGGACTAACCCCTTACATTGCTACGGTTTAGCTTGCACTCAAAAATCTGTTGAGCAACTACCAAACTCTCACTTTGGAATGGTCAGCCCGTATTTGGAAGCAATGTCGGTCTCAATACATAATTTCTTCTGTCAAAAATAACTGAAAGCCTGCAAACTCGTCCATAAGCTAGAGTGAACCTCAGGAACTTCTTGGACAGCATGAGAGCCAGGACTGTCCTCTACAATTGCTGTAACGTTACTTGTGCTTGGGAGCCATAGCTTGACCATGATTATCCTATTGATCTATGTGCATTATATGCCAAGTCCAGATTGGACACCCTCCCATTTGCTCAGTGCACCATGTAATAGAACACTAACTATAACGCCTAAGGTCTGTGCATTTTTGATGGTGCACTGGAAATCGTCACACATTTCTTATCGTTTTCGCTAATATTTGGAGAAGCCACTTGTTGCAATTCTAAAGGTATATGACATTTCTAATTTTATGGGTGCACTACACTGCACCATGCGTTTCATGTTCCCATGGTACTCTTTGCTGTTTTTGTTTTTATGGGCCACATGATTCATTTTTTCAAATAGCGATTACCTAATTAAGATTCTTTGCGAATCACAATTAAGTAATCGCTATTTGAATGTATGAAACTCTATGAGCTTCAATTAGCGTTTCCTAAGCGGTCGAAAAATGAACTACCTCATTAATATCATTGAGGCAGGTTGAAATTTGCGACCCATTAGGAATCGCTAAAATCAGAGGGGTGGTGGCCTGCTGGGATTAGCAGACCACCATGTCTGTGAATGCTTTTAAATAAAGCAATTTTAAATGCAGTCCATTTTCCTTAAAGGAAAACGGGTTGTGTTTAAAAAGAAAAATGAAACGTTTTCTTTTCATTTTTCAAGAGCAGGCAGTGATCCTTGGGACCACTGCCAGCTCTTAAAAAACATTTTTTCGAGTATTCACAAAGGGGAAGGAGTCCCTTGGGGACCCCTTCCCGTTAGCAAATGGGTAACCACCTACTTGGAGTAGGCGGTAAAATGCTAATGTTTTGCGAACCGCATTTCGGTCGCAAAACATTCCTAAATAGCGCTGCGATTCGGTATTAGGAAGGGATGCCCTAAACACACCCCTTCCTAATAGCGAATCAGTATGTATTGCAATTCCAAATTGTGATTTGGTAATGTTACCGAATGGCAAATTGGAATTTATATATACCAAAATGCATTTTACCGGTCGCAGAATCGGGACGTTTGCGACCAGTAAAATGCATGATGCATGTGGCCCCATATGTATTGTAAAGGGATGACTAAAATCCTTCCTTGCTATTCTTTTGCCAAACTATGGTCACTGCCCACAGGGCAGTATTTCATCATTACCCTGGCATTTTACCTAACATTTTTTCCTATAAAAGCACGTAGTTCTGCTCAAGTTGACCAGCTTAAGTTTCACATACTGGAAAATACGGAAATAAAGTATTTTCGATTGCAGCTGCTAAAGCATGGAATTCCATTCCTTTATTTCTCTGTTCTTTCTCTGTTCTGAAATTAATTTACAGAAAATTTGGAAAGTGTTAAACGTATTTATTTTTATTTTCATTTTGTGGCACTGCTTGGTTAGCAGTTTATTTGCGGTTTCTAGCACCATAATGCCTCGGCGAACATGCTCTAAGTTAAACTTATTAAGTTCCCTCCATAAACCATCGACCATTGCACCATGTAAACCACAGTCTCAGTAACTCATCATGAAGGATTGCCAATGCTGCCTCCTTCACTGCTAATAAAGAAGACAATAGCCCAAGTGTGTGGAGTAGATCAATGTAGAATCCACATTTTGTGCATTTAGTATACACCTGGGTATCATCATTAGATATAGCCATTTGTGGAAGGCATCTGTGCTTGCTGTTGATTGGCAACTGGAAATTGGGGATAGAATTGTAACTGGTTTCAGCTCTTAAAATGATGACATGGTGTTTCCTACAAAGTGAGATACACAATTGGGCAGAAGACAATTCCCAGTGATGTAATCACAATAATACAGTGCGTCAAATGTAATTTATTACAAATTCACATTAGTGGCTCCTAGATTGATTATTACCAATCATTGGCGAAGTCCAGAGGCCCGTCTTTAATGGAAAATGGAAAAGCCAAATAAAAATTAGTAATAAACTTGGAAAGGTATTATTTTCTTAGGATTAGTGTGTCCACTAGATTAGCAGATCATTTGATCAAATTTGGGGAACTTGGAACTGTATTTAGCTTGTGTTTGACCTGGAACTGTATTTAGAGGTGGGTTTTTAAAACTCGTCTTGAAACATTTTGTAATAGTATTAATTAATGTTTGATTTTTCTACGTATGCTCGAATGGATACATTCTGTGTAAATGCAATGCACTCAATGAAAATAAAGTGAAAAATAATGTTTAAGTAATAGATCAAATAGCAATAGTGTACTGCTGGAGGAAAGGGGATGATTAGCAGAAAAAGAGAATTGATCAGATCTTCCAAAATTTTGAGTTGTTACAATTACTACATAACTATATAATAAACAGTTTTGCTCCCGTCCAAGCCCACAAAATAAGCTATATTTAGCATTGTGGCTGGCTGTCAGCAGATGCTGAGAGGGACTGTTTATTCTTTCGGTGCAGCATGGAACACAGACTTAGAAGTCAACAAGCAGCGTGTGCATTGTTGCCAAGTGGCTTCATGCCATCAGTGATATGTTAAGCAAGTCCTGAATAGCTAACCAACAATATATTCCATTCTAGAACCTGTGCAAGCTATTAAGTCCCATAATGCAAGGTGCTGTTGCTTAAAAGGCCAATCCTGGCTGAAAGAGTCACAACTGACAACGGAACTTTTGGGTGCTACATGTTCACTAAAAGTTGCACCACTGCGAAATGCCTCACAGTGGTGTCAAGCAATGCATGTGGTATTTACTTTCCAGTGCAAAGGGTATTTTGCACTGGAAAGGTGCCTTTATTCAGTGCAAAAATCGGTTTATGCTGCTTTGCATCATTTTGCATCAAGGGGCCCTACTAGGCGTTACAGTGCAAACTCCCAGAATTTTGGACACAAAGCCTTTTCTGCCAAGATAGCCAACCAGGCTGTGCATCAAAATGTAATGCCTTCTTGATGCAGGCATTAACAAGGAGAAATGTTTTAATTTCTCCAAAATTATATGCAGTGCATGTGTGCTTAAGTTTCCAGCACACATCCAGCGCATGAAATGGTTCTGTTTCTCTAGCCATAGAAAGTTGTTCTCAAGGGTGTTCTTCAAGCACAAATCCTGTGCTAGACAGCACACGCTGACCTCCGTGAGGCAGTGCATCAGGCAAGGCAGCCTTTGAGAGTGCCATTGCAGGTAAAAACAGTGTAACAGGCTAATCTTAATAAATATGGCTCTGCTGTGTGTGTTCCCCTTGCAAAACGCAGCACAGCGAATTTGGTTGGTGCACTGTGTTGCATTAAAGATGAGTAAATTCGCCCCCAGGAGTCTTGTGTTTCTAAAGTAGACCTGGATGGAACTCGCAGAATTTCACTCGGAATTCTGTGGAGTTACATACAAACTCTGCAAGATTCTGCAGAGTTTCGGCAAGGGGTGCAAAACGCATATTGCACTCTGACTTTAGCATTGGAAGCGCGTTTTGTGCTCTCAGAACAAATGGCACCAAACGGTGCACAAGAGTGCATGGCCATTCAAGCTGATTTTTCTGCTGCTCGAGTAGAAAATCTACTCTGAAAGCCGCCCTCTGACCGTGACTGCCCATGACCACCCATGATTGAAAATCTGGCAGGAAGTCTTCCACCCAACCAGAAATCACACTAGTGTTATATTCCATATAGGTACCCCATTATAGGCTCAGGTACTAATTGCACCTTTCACCTATATTGCCCTCATATTGCACTACATAACGGTTCTTAGGACTGACCTTTTACCTAGTTGAGGTAATGACTAGAGGACCTGGGGTTTTCTCCAAAAGGCCTAAGCCTCATTCATTATGCATGAGGATTCTTGGAATCACAGCTGGACAGCAGGCCGAACATCTCCTGCACAAAAAATATGTACAAGGGTCATTCCTTCCATCATCCTAGTTCAACATTACACAGCGAGGTATATCCCCAGGGGGTATCACTTTGGGTATATATACACCATCTCTTGCTAAGGTAGAGAGAGGAGAAAAGGACTACCATGCCGACACAATGACGCGAGACGCTGAGGCTCCT
This sequence comes from Calotriton arnoldi, assembly GCA_963921515.1. Taxonomy (NCBI): domain Eukaryota; kingdom Metazoa; phylum Chordata; class Amphibia; order Caudata; family Salamandridae; genus Calotriton; species Calotriton arnoldi. The sequence goes on from CAWUFW010019657.1 coordinate 22,873, forward strand.
GCATGTAGATACTCCAGCTCGCAGTGGTCTGACATCCATTGCGGGGTGTCCACCTCGAGACCAGAACGTGGTCCCACAGTCTCTCACTTAAGGTAATGGGGTTGACTTTATCCTAGAGGGATTCTTGGCTTCCACACCTACATACATGCTAGGTACACTTAGGTACATCTAGTTAGGGTCGCATTTTAAGAGTACGCTTTTATTACTGTCTTGTATTTTTATGCTTGCCTGTATTTATCGTTTTAGCACTATGGTAGAAATCTACCATCCTTTTACTCTGTTAGTGCTTATAATCATCTATCTCTGTTACTGTCTAATGATTGTTTCAGCACATCTATTTTACATTAGAATGACGCTGGTTCAATAAATACTTATTGGAAAACGTCCCCATCGTTTATTCTGTGTATCTCTCTCAGAGACAAAGTGAGCACGAATGACTGAGCGACTAGTAGCACTGTTTCCACAATTCTGTGAGATCAGGGTTGTCATGTTCGATAGTTGCCAAGAACTATTCTCTCCTTGGTAAGAGGGATTTCTAGTGGCACTGTGAGCTAGCTTGTAACAGGCTAACATACTCGGTTGGAGTGTCCGGAATCAGTTCGGACAGCAAGCCCGCAGTGTATGTTGTCTAAACGTGCAGATCCTGTATAGGTTTTATAGGGACTACACGACATGGCGCCGCCAACCTTGGTTTTGGTACTTATTTAACAGTCAAATCTGAGTAGTTCGGTCGTGTTTTTCTCAGAAAGCCCGACTCACATTACTTCAGAGACGTCTGAAGTGAGAAGGGAACTATCCTGCCACAGCTGAGTAGGCAAAAATTCCTATTTATTGGCTGTAGGTTTATCAAGCTTGAAGGACAAACAGTTCCTACATTTGTGCATAAAACCTTATCTCAGTTTCCTTGAGACTCTTTCTTGAAATTATTTTTCAACAAGGACAGAGGACGCCGCTGTGCAAGCACAAAGCGTTGTAGTTCAGGAAGAAGAAGGGGAAATTAACATTTCAGAAAATGTTAGAACTGCCCTTACCTTAAACCTAGCAGAATATGATTTCCCAGCTAGGGGTGGGACAGTAACTTTCATGATTGAGGCTTACGAATCATATAGAACAGAGGTATTCTATTCATGGGTTACATTCCCACAAGCAGATGCACTAACACATACATTTCATTCACACATTGAAGAAGATCCTCCAGAGGAATACAGTCTGTATGAGGACATTGAGATTCCGCTCACCTACCAGGAGCACATAAACTGGTTTAAAGGCGCCCTTCCCCATACAAGAAATAAAGCAAGACTAGGTCTGCTCGGAAGAGACGGAGCCACTTTGCCTGTCCTTGCGGCTTACACACCGCATCCAGACATTGACACAATGCCAGTAGCAGACTTACATACACTTCACAAAGAAATAATAAACTTTACAGAAATTTAACACAATTTGTGATGAGAACACTCACAATACAGCCGACAAGAGCTGCACAAGCAGGACCCATTCAGGGAAATGCAACTAAAATTACACCACAAACACTAAACGCAGGTATGGGTAAAATGACCACTAGAGGCGAACAAATACCATTCTGGATAGCTCATAAAATTACACAGCTAGAGGCAGTATTTCCACATACAAGCCCTCAAGAAAAACACAGACTGCTAACAATCTGCTTGCCAATGGGGATACCTCCCCAGATAGAGGATTGTTCCACTTGGGGTACAGTTTTCGCTGCAATGTATACCAGAACTCATGGTATCCCTTCATTAGCAGAAGTACCTGACGTATTAAGACAAATACAAACTGAGTATGGAGCAGAACCTGCCCTGAACTTAGGGATGAAATTGCTAGGCAATTTTGCCCAGGAATCATCTATAATATTAGCAAATATAAAAGGGGAGGCAGCAGCAGTGGCAATACGCCAACGCCTAAGGGATTTCACTCCTTTACAACAGGAACGTGAATTACCTAAAATTATCACAAGCACCTATGCTGAATTTGGTAGGGATAGTTTAGGAGCTAGAGCATTAAAACCTCAACTCATGAGTGGTTCTGAGAAGGATAACACAAAGCAAGCACCTGATTCTTCCAAGAAGAAATGGGATAATAATAATAAAAAACATAAAAATAGATCTCAGTCCAGGAGTGGGCCTCCTCAACGGGAACCCTCCGAAAGGAAATACAACCTTAGGAATAGGGAAAACATTAAAAAACCAGACAGTTATCAGGATACTGATGCACGTTCCTCTCGTTCCTTTCAGGGTTCACCAAGAAACTCCGAGAGGGAAGGTCGGTCAGAACACAGACAAGAAGAGCGTACGCGAAGTCAAGAGACACGCCACGCGCTTCAAGTTACACTTCTAAAAAAGAAGACAAGCCACAATCTGAACCTCAATTTAAAAAGAAGAAAGTAGCAGGTCTCAAAGTTGGACATGCCCAGAATTCTGAGGACACAGCTACTGAACGGGGAATGGGCTCTGACGATGCTAGACAGCGCAGCAGAAGTAACAATAGCTTGCCAGAACCTGATGGTATTTCTGGTGACAGCGGAGTTGAATGAGTACATCACGGTGGAAACACCTGATACAAGGGTAAGTGTCCCACATAGGTTACATGACATTACACTCCAAATGGATGTTGACAAACCCAGAAAAGTTAAAGGTCTCTCTTGGGAGAACTTGACTTTCTGCTATGACATACTATTAGCTGAACAAGATTGGCTGCCTGCAATTGTTATGGATTGCCCAAAGGGAGAAATGGTAATTTTACCATCTTTTTCCAACCACGTTCCAATTTCTTTAAAACATACATACGCACAGGAGTGGGCCGTAGCCTTTACTCCAGCACTTTACCGCAACCATGTTGGGTGGGATACTGAGTCACCTCACCATATAATCCCAGTTAAAACTAATCCAGTTCCACAGAGACAGTACCCAATAAAACAGGAAGCGAAAAAACAGGTCAGGGATATCTTAGATCAACTTGAATACCAGGGTGTAATAGAAACTTGCACCTCCTCAATGAATAATCCTTTGTTTCCCGTTATGAAACCCGATAATTCATACCGTCTAGTTTTAGATTACAGACATCTTAACTCATGTACAAAGACCTTTGCAGTACAGAATGCACATAGTGCCGCATTAATGAATAACATTGTGCTAAAAAAATTCTCATACAACACTAGATATCTCAAATGGATTCTTCTGCCAAAACATAGCGCCTGAAAGCAGGTATGTGACCGCATTCTCCGCGCTAGGTTCCCAGAGTCAATTTTGTAGACTCCCCCAAGGGTATAAGAATACCACCGGGTTGTTCAGCGCTAGGGTAACAGAATTACTTCAAAAATTGGATGAAGAGGCATTGTCCTATGTGGATGATATTTATCTGACGGACAATGACTTAACGGAACACTTGACCAGGGTGAACAACATCATTTTGGGGTTCGCCTCTGAGGGCTACAAATTTAACTTTATAAAATCAAAAATAGCCACCTCAATGTCCTATTTTTGGGATATGAGCTATCAAGTGAATGTAAAAGCCTGGCAGCTAACTTTTTAGAAAAGTGTGCGCTGCTCCAACCTCCCAAATCTTTGAAAAACTTACAAACCATATTGGAATTTTAAAATTTTGACAGAACATACATTTTGGATTACGCAGAAAGAGTAAAACCTTTCTACGACTCAATAAGACCTGATTTCTCAGTTAGGCATTAGACACAGGGCCACACAGATATCCTTCATTCCCTACAAGCTGACATGATAGCTTCAAAACACTTACAGACACGCGTAAACGTACGCAATCTGGTGATCCGCGCTGTAGCGGGTCAATCCGTGTACACTTACCTAACCTTCAATGAAGGCGAAACGGTACCCATAGCATACAAATCACATTTGTACACAAACGCTGAAATGCGTTTTACATCTACAGTACAGACTGCTGTAGCGAGAGAAAGAGCACTGGCTCAGGGGAAACGCATAATTGTTGCAACTCCGGTACCAGCTTTAGAAGCTGTTACAAAAGCTAGCATTCCTAATGCTAAAGCTTTACATCCAAGATGGATACAATGGGCTAATTCTCTCACTGCAACGGATGTAGAATACAGATATGATCCAAGGCTAAAAACACAAGCATTTCTGCAATATGAACAAGAATATCCTCTCCCAAATGAAATCATGCCTCTAGATCAGTATGAATTTATAATTTACACTGACGGATCTGCTCAGCCGGCCATAGGGAGTAAACAACAATACAGCGCTGCTTGTGCGATTGTAAAAGGTCATAAGCGGTAAGGCAAGTTCCATCCCAGTGATACGAAGACACAGTCTCTAGGAGACTGCACGGCTCAGCTAGCAGAATTAAAAGCCTTATTACTGGCACTAATAAATACGGATCGGGAATTCCCCACACTCATTGTGTGCGATTCCTTTTATTGTGTTCAGTCATACAACAAATATCTTCATTACTGGGGTCAGAATGGGTTTAAGGACTCAAAAGGTGGTACAATTAAGCACAAAATGCTATGGAAACAGGTAGCTGAGTTGAAAAACGAACTACCAAGAGCTTACGTGATACACACGCTGAGTCATCAACGTGATGGCGTTCACGTTGCAGGGAATTCATTGGCTGATGAAGCTGCGAAAGGGGCTGTACGTACGGCTTCCGTAGCTGCAATCATTCGTTCAAAATCGAGAATAGACGGAGACATTATGGTTGCTGTCATTGCTACACGCAATAACTGGGCTGTACCGAAAAAATTTCTACTCAAGTACTCCTACAAGTTGGATGCGAACAACATTCCGTATGCTCAGATTCCTACAGTGGGGGGTAGAGTAATACCAAACATGGATCGCAGATTAGGTTTAATTCTAGCTGCACATGAGGGTCTAGGTTCTGCACACGCAGGTATTACCGCGACAGTTTCATTACTGAAACAACGCTATTGGTGGCCTGGTTTAACAAAACAGATGAAGAATTTTGTCTCAAATTGTGACATGTGCTAGCAGATGAAGGGTTCCACCGTAGCACGTCCAGCGCAGACACCTTTACTAATATCAGACAGACCACTCGTGTGTGTCTATCTGGACCACTGCGGTCCACTACATTCGGATGGGGCTTACAAGTATATCTTGGTGGCAGTGGATTCATGCTCGAGATTCCTATAGGTATGGCCTCAGCGCTCGGCTGATGCTCAAACTGTTATAAAAGACTTGCGTGTCTTTATAGGGACATACGCAGTTGGCACATTACATTCTGACAGTGGCCCCGCGTTTAGCTCTAGGGCTTACAAGGAAGCTATGGAAAGTTTGGGTGTAGCACTGCAGTACTCATCTTCGTACCATCCTGAGGGAAATTCGGTGGTGGAGAGGAAAAATCGTGACTTAAAGCAGTCTTTAACAGCTAGGGTATTAGGTTCGGGTGGTAGTTGGGTCAATCACCTATATGGGGTACAGCGTGCCCTCAACAATTTGCCAAGAAGTTCTCTAGGAGGGGTCACTCCTTATGAGGCCCTATTTGGGACAAGAATGTGGGTACCTGATCTTGATTGTGAAGGCACAGTGGTGGATGTTAAACCATTTGACATCAATAAACGTTTGCCTGTTTTACAGGATCTGAATGAATCCAGAGCACTACAAAACAATGTGCAGGTCAAGCGGACCGCCACTGGTGAAGCCAAATCAGTCACGGCAAGACCTGTCTGGATCCCAAAAGTCGGGGATCTGGTCAGAGAAAAGATCGAGGACAAGAAAGAATTCGGGCCATCATCCAGAAAGCCTGTACCTGTCCTTGCTGTTGAAGGAACAAGAACAGTACTTCTTCCGCCTCTTGCTGGCAAAAAAGAAAAGAGATTCGTCTCCATTGATCTGAACAAACCACACTATGTGGCCGATACTGAATAGTAGGCCTCCTGGACTCCTGGGTAGCCGACGCTCTCCTCTTGCTACCATACAGGAGGTTCAGACTGAAAGACTCATAACATTTGAAGAATCACCAATTCGAAGTGAAGGAATTTCCAACAATGAAATGGAACTCGTTCCTGTTCGAATTGAACATCAAAACTCGAGTGAAACACAAATATCAATTCGTCCAAATACTGATATCTACATCAATATGCCTCAAAAAGAGACACCTGCAAGTTCAACAGCACCTGCTGTGCTACCAAAGATAGATCAAACTGCTTCTGGCTACTTCAGCGATTTTGATACATTCTCTCTTGATCCCAGCGAACCTGAGACACCGCCAGCTCAATTCAATTTTTTATTTATTTTGTTTTGGAACTTCAACGGAGGTCCACAAAAACACATCAACAGATTAAAAAGACAAGCTTTACATACAATACAAAATTCTTCTTTTATACATAGCTGCCACCTAAGGAAAATTCTTATATCAAGCGTACTGTATAATGTGCAAATAGTGCAATAAATACATAAGACAATCAAATATCCAACCAACTCACATATTATAACATAGGAAAAAAATTACTATTAAAAATGTCCTAATAGATAGACAGAAATGTTTAAAAAAATTGATATATCTTATGACAAACCATTTCATTCGGGGAGACAGAACCAGGGATCGCCAGCTCCAGTTTCCCTTAAGCAACAACTTCGTGAGTTCTACACTTTTCTGAAAAAGACTTACTTAGTGTCACCTTGGCTCCAGCTCTGGATAATATCTGCAATTTTGTTTTCTCTTTTCTGGATTGGCCTAGTGACTGTCTTCTGCTTACTCGTGAATGTTAAATATCTCCCTGAACGCTCTGCAGTATCCAATGTGAACTTGGTCTTGAAACCACATACATCATTTCATCGTGAACAAAGAGACTTGTTTTCCGTGAACATTACAGCTGTTCCAATTCCTGATGGCATTGTATGGGACAAAGTTGATTATGATGTATTTGGCCGGACAGAACTTTTGAAAATACCACATTTATTTAAAATATCTCTAAATGATATCATTACCTCCAATACATTTTCTGACGATTGGGATTTTGAAACTGTCAATAATATGTTGTCTGATTTAGGAAAATCTGCTGCATTTTCCAGTAATGAAATGTTAGAAGACACATCTGATTTTGATAATATGTACTGTTATCATCATTATGGTCATCACTTTTTACACAAATCTAGTATCCCTAGAAATGTGTACACATACCATCAATGGGAACATTGTCGAACACCACCAAAAGGTAGTTCGAAAACTTTTGCAGAGAAATTTTCATATTTTTCAGGGTTCAACACTTCTGACCCGACCTTATTTTACTATAAGGTTGCACCTACACCTGCACAGGAAAATATGCTGACTAACACCAAACAGATTTATTCTGCATCCTTTATTGCCCAACTGCCTGAACAGGGTTTCGACTTATGGAAAGACACAATAGACACAAAATCGGTCTGGGGTTCTAAGGATTGTCAAGTTCAGGGCACAGAAGCACTATTTAGAGCGTGCCTCATTCCGCAACAAATAATATTTCTGAATGAAACTGTGTAACAGACTTCCTGTCTTGGACTAGCCAAGAACAAAGATTTGAACACACCACGGTTCCCAACACCTTCACACATCAATTTTACATCACGTGAAGGGGATACAGTAGATGACATCATGCAGTACAATACATCAGACCCCAATTGGAAGGGATGGTTAGTTTGGCCCACAGACAGAAATAGATGTCAGTCAAGATTCAGGGGTACAACTGAAGGTTTCTGTATCCATAGGCCAGACACACAATATGCACAGAGAGAACATCCGGGGGTAGTGACATCCTACAGTGTAGGGAAGTTGTGCCTTGATTGGCTAAAAACCTTGACACTGTCCCGGGTGAAGCAGCACTTATCCTTACTCTCAGACGAGGTGGATTTAAGGGACTTTTTATTAGGACCCCGAAAGCCACGTCAGAAACATTTCTATTATGCTGTCTGTAATGAAATCTGGAAAATCTCTCAACAAGAAGCTGCAGAGAGACTTCGAGAAAAAGATAGAATAAACCTAGAGAAAGCTTTAGCTGTAGTTGACAATGGTATGACTACATTAACATCCAGGATTTATTCACTGGGCAACATTGTATCTTCTGCTATTGATATACTAGAACAGGACTTGTCCATTCTACAACACGGACAATCACAACTGCGTTCTATTGTGTTATTAAGCTGGACTCTGCAATCTTTGCGCGCTAGTTATGTGCCTAGGCGATTTATCAACAGTACGTCTCTATTTTCAGCATACAATCTGACTGAAAAACAGATTACAATGGCACAAAGGGGAACAAAATATACAATGCTGCGTATTGAAAAACTTGATAAGTTACCTTTTACTGTGGCTGAGTCACCTTCCACAGAATGGTTAAATCTATGACAACAGGGACTATATTATGTGCTACTCTACTCTGCCAAACTTCAGTTGGTCAGGGACAATTCCATGCATTCCTTTAAAACACCAGGAGATGTCTGGAGATGGGGCCAGCAGGAAGGGGTGACTGGGGAGGGGGAGAAAGAGGCAAAGGAAAAAGTAGGCCCAATAATGTTAGCGGCGGGGAATACCACCCCATGGTGGGGGGGACACGGAAATGATGTACTGGCACCTGAACTGGAGAAGTTGGATAAGACAACCCCTCACAATCACTTGGGGAAATTTGCTAGGGCATTGGGACTCACAGATGTTTGGAGACTGACACACCAAACTGACATTGTCTGCTTCTTAAGTTCAGGAGCCCATGGGACTTTCTCAAGGATAGACTAACTATTCATCCCAGCAGGGCTTACCCTACCGATTGAAGGGGCAGAGTACCTACCTAGCGAGGGGAATCTCAGATTACTCCCCACTACTGATGACTTAAGGTGACACTAGCGACAAGAATGTTGCCACTGGTGACTAAATGCCTGGGAACTGCAAGATCCCGCCACGGGTGACCCAGGTCTGATCAGACAAAACAGTGTATTATGAAGAAAAGAAGGACTCAGTAGACTCACCTGTGGTGGTATGGGAAGCCTATAAAGTGGTCCTAGAAGACTGCCTCCAACCATTGATAGCACGCAAGAAAAGCGACAGGAATGACCGACTACTAGAACTGGAATGGCAGGTGCTGCTCCTAGAGTGACAAATGGCACTGCATCAGGAGGAGGTGGCTCGCCAACTCCTGGTGGCAACAAGAACAGAGAATCAGTATGCAGCAGAGGGGGCGGCCTGCTTCCATTACCTCCCAGTGCAGCAGAGGCTCTATGATTTGGAGAGAAAGCTGGGCGCCTGCTTGTGTGGCTGAGTCACAGGGAAGAAGAGGCTAGATGGATGGAAGAGATAATCACTGGTGCTAGAGACAAAATAATCAACGTGGAGGGGATAGCTTGGGAAATTACCTGGTACTAAACTTCCCCAAACTTCTGGAACTTCTTCCTGAAGTTCCTCTTGTGGGTTCAAAGTGTCCAAAACACCAATCCAAGGGTCTAAAAGCTCTGTGATGGTCCTTGGGATGTTGGGACTACATTTCCCACAATGCATCTGGCCAAATCCTTAAAAGTCATTGGACGCACTCCAGATGGGTTCTTCTTGGTGGAGATAAAGCAGGTGGATCTCTTTGAACCTCTTGCTGACAGGGATCCCACGCCTTCTACTTTTGAAGCAAGGCAAAGTCTTTAGAGTTGCAGTTCCAAGTGTGCAGCAGGTGCAGTCATCCAGAGTGCAATCCTTTGGGTGCAGGCCAGGGCTCCAGCAAGGCAGTTCTTCTTCTGCAGTGCTAGTCAGGGAACTCTTGTAGCTCTTTTGTACCTGTTGCTTTCAGGGGGTTTCTCCTTAATCCTTTTTAAGCAAGGCAAAGTCCTTAGGGCTGTAGTTCCAAAGTGTGCAGTCCTCTTGGTGTGCAGACCAGGGGTTCCAGGAAGGCAGTCTTTCTTCTCTGCTTATTCCAGACAGGGATCTGAGTTGCTAGGCAGCTCTTACATTTTTATCCAGTGTACCTGGGTGACAAGCGGGGGGGCTCTTTGACCAGGTATGACCACTTCTTCCAAAGTGTGGCATATTCTTGAACCAGAAAGCACTATTCTTCCAAAATCCAAAATGTAAAAACTCTCTCCTGGAGGTTAAGATCTGGCTAAGTCATCCCACTGGTGTGGCTAAGTTTCTCTAACACTCCCCTTCCAGCCTCTCTGCTAATCTAATTACAGGGGCTCCTGTCTGGCTGGGGGTGCAGGATATGGGGGTGATCCTGTGCTGCCCTAAACTGTCATTCCCTCTTAGAAGACCAGTTTGGCTACTCCACCCCCATCCTGCCTTTTGCTGTGCAGCTTGCAGTTCTCCTCCCACAGGAAATCCTTTGTCTCTAGTCAGGCCACTTCACACCTCATTAAGACAGCTTGGCTCAGCCTTCAGATGCTGACCCATCAGAACAGGGCTGCTGGAAGACTGGACTTTGGCTTACAGAAAGAAAAGGTCTATAACGTCTTTTCTGTGATAGTTATAATACATATAACAGTGGCAAGTTGTTGGATATAGTCAAAGTATCAATTGGATACTTTAAAGTATATTTTAAGCTTCTTTCTTTCAATAGACGTGGAGAAGACATTTGATTTGATTTACTGCCCTTATCTCTTTGCAGTGCTAAGACATTTTTGGTCTTGGCCCTCGTTTCCACAGCTGGGTGACCCTCCTTTATACAAAATCTACTGCGGCGATTCAGGTGGATGGGGTGATATTGGCACCCTTCTGTTTGGGGTGGGGGTCCAGGCAGGGATGCCCACTTTCGCCTCTCTTGTTTGCCCTTTGCATGGAACTCCTAACTTGCTGGGTCAGGGCAATGGGAGTTGGTGTTGACCCGGAGCACTGGTTGTGCCACCCACACAAGTAGCCTTTCAAACCTGTCTCAGGCCTGCCATTGCAGGGCCTGTGTGTGCAACAGATTGCCACTTTGATTTGGCATTTAAGACCACTTTCCAAGCCTTAAACTGCCCTTTTATTATACATAAGTCACCCCTAAGGTAGGCCCTAGATAGCCCTATGGGCAGGGTGCTGTGTAATTAAAAGGCAGAACATGTACATCTAGTGTGAGGCCTACTCCTCTCATAGGCTAGCATGAGGGATTCCTTCAAACACGTTTTATGCTGCAATCCCTGATCAGAAAGGAGTAGCTTCATCATGTTTCATATCTTTAGAATGGTGGTGATAAATCCTCTTTAATGGGGACAGTGGATTTGACATGACCATTTTAGAAATGTCACTTTTAGAAAGTGGACATTTGTCTGCTCTTAACCTAGCTCTGTGTGCCTTCACCCTGTCTCCAATACACGTCTGGGCTGGGTGACAGCTACATTTTGTACATTCCCTTTAGACAGCCACAAACACAGGAAAGACTGGGTGTGACAGAGGACTCGTCTACATTCATCTACATTCTGAGGCAGTAAGAGGGATATGCAGCTCACACTTGCATTTGAATAGGATGTATCTTTTCCTCACACAAAGGGCTGATTACCCCTCACAGATAGCCTGGCAGACAGGACTGGGTTGAAAGGGATCCTTGTGCACTTCAGAGGGCTCCTTTGAAGTCACCCCCTACATCTAAGGCACTTTAGGGTATAAGTACCAGGGCTCTGACCCAACTGAACTAGTACACTAAGGAACCTGGGAAGAACTCTGCTGGAGTAAAGGCTGCTGTGCTGTAACGATTGGCACTTTGCTGTGACTGACTGTTCTGAGAAACTGCTTCTTTGCTTTGCTGAGCTGCCCTGCTGCCTGATGAACTCTGCCTTGCTGGGAACAAGTACTGGATCCATCTCATTTGAACCCAGAGTGACTCCAAAGGCTTGCTGGCTTGCCTCGTCTATTCGGAAGTCTCTGGGACACAAAAGGCGCCCTACAATCCTGCAGTGCTGCAGGACTCTGCCATCTGTGAGCCCTACCCTTGCCTGAGGTGCCCCCCTAAGTTTCTGGTGGTTTCTGCAGATTTTTCTACATCGACATCAACGCAGCAGCAGCTTTGCTCTGATCAGAACCAATGCATCGCCGTTCGACTCCAACACAGCAACTGCTCGAAGACAGCAGTTCCACATCCGGTGCACCTCAATGACGATGGACAGTGAGGCTCGACTACGACTCCATGCCTGCATCGTACAGGAGTTCGTTGATGAAGTTTCCATCAATGGCGTGGATCGGCACCAACGCTTGGCTCCTTCCACGGATAGATGACACGGTGCCTCCTTGCCTCCTCACCTCGAGTCATTGACCTCAACGCTTTGCTCCATCCAAGGTACTTTCTCAGCGGGACCTGTGTGTGTCCTGTAGCCAGTCTGCCATCGATCGCAGTCGGCCTGAACTTTGGATTTGCACCGGTCCCTCGCGACCTAAAGTAACCTTTTGACCCCTGGTGACTTCTAAGCACTGTTTTCACTTTTAATCTTTAGAAATTCATATCACGACTTCTACTAATTAGATGTTTGTAATTTTGGTCTTGTTTTGCTCAGATAAATATTCTCTCTTTTTCTAAACCTGTGTGGAGTCTTTTTGTGGTGTTTTCATTTAGTTACTGTAATTTACGTGTTTCTTAAATTAAGCCTGATTGCTGTGTGCCAAGCTACCAGTGGGTGAGCACAAGTTAATTTAGGATGTGTATCTGACTTACCCTGACTTGAGTGGTGGTCCCTGCTTGAACAGGGTGGAAACCTCTGCCAACTAGAAACCCCATTTCTAACATTTGTGATCAGCGGTGAGGATAGGACTTGTGTTTGTGTAATACCTTATTGTAAATCAGTGTTCACTACAACTCTATACCTAAGACCAATTTGAGCTTTTTTTCAATTTTCCCTGATTGGCCTTTTTGGTTTTTCTCTTAAATTTTGTCTCTCTTTGGAGAAGCTGCACCTGCAGGAATTGAGTTTGAGCTGGCCAGGTTGGAATGCTACACTGTGCAGCAGCTGAAAGATTTCTGCAAGGACTTCCAAGTTTCTACAAGGGGCTTCACCAGGAAGGTGCAGCTAAAGAAATCTTTGAGGCCATGGCAGAGACCCAGGATGCAGGGTTTAGCATCCCAGAGGAGAAGCAGGAGATACCTGAGGAGGAGGGTGACTTGAATCTGGAGTCTGAAGTGGCTCTGGAACTGCCTGTGAAAGGGGCCAACAACTTGCCTGGGGCAGTAGTGGTTACAAGAGGAGAGGACAGAGTCTCCTCAAAGAGCCTGTCACCAGAGGAGCTATCAGACAGGAGGGAGGAAAGAAAATTAAAGTTAGAGCTTGCCAAGTTGGAGCTGGCTCTTGAAGAAAGGAGATTGGCCATGGAGAAGAAGAAACTTACCCATGAGCTCAACCTCAGAGAGCTGGACATAAGAGCCTTACAAGCGGGGTCCAGCAACAGCAATGGTGGTAGCATACCTACAGTGGCCGCTGGTGACTCCAGAGTCAGGATCCCAAAGGGTTTGGTGACCGTTATGTGGTGGGGGATGACATAGATAAATGGTTTTCAGACTACGAACTGACTCTAAGAGTGATCAAGGTCCCAGAAGAGTTCTGGGGTGGTAGTTTGTGGAGGTATATGCTCACGGAGGGGAGGGACACACTCCTTACACTAGAGGTAGAGGACCAAACATGATACATTGCAATGAAGGCAATGCTAGTCAGCAAGTTTGGACTGACCCCTGAGAGGTATAGGCTCAGTAGAAGCCACAAGTTATCTTCACAGACATGGGTGGATTTCGTGGATTATGCTAACAGGGCACTAAAGCGTTGGGTGAGAGGCAGCAAGGTTAATGATTATTCAGGGTTGTGCAACTTGATTTTAAAAGGCGCACATGCTTGTTATTTGTTTTCCAGAGCTGCGCCAATACCTGGTTGATAGCAAGTTAATTGACCCCAGGAAATTTGTCAAGGAGGTGCACATCTGAGTCAGCACCAGAGTGTCCAGTAAGGTATCTATGGGGAACTACCCAAAGGGTGGTTAGTGTTCCCAACTGAAGAAAGAGGGGGGAGATAAAAAAGGAGTTCTCTAAAGCCCCCAAATGACTCACCAGGGAAAGGGTTTGGTTCTCATTACCAATCAGGCCACCAGAAGCAAAGTTACCCTGACAAACGTCAGCAGCCCAAACCTCCCATGTGCTATGAGTGTGATGAGTATGGACACTCCAAGGGTCCAAAAAGAGCACACCCTACCACTGGAGGTGGCTAGCATAGTGCTGGGGAAGGAGTATGTCCCAGTCAATGGGGGGAGCTTAGCGGGATTAACCCTTGTGTTCCTGAGTGGTGGTGAGATGGATCCTAATATCCATGTGCCTTCAAACACTACTAAGTGTAGGCAATGGCTCATCATTAATGAGCAAGGATATTAACCCCTTCGGTGCTCATGACGAGCCCAGCTCGTCATGAGTCACAGTGGAGCTGTGCTCATGACGAGCTGGGCTCGTCATAACAGCTGCGCTCCTCCCACGCGGTATTAATTCCCCGCCTGTGCGGGAGAATTAATGAGTGGGCGGGATTGTGACGAGACCAGCTCGTCATGAGCACAGCTCCACCGTGACTCATGACGAGCTGGGCTCGTCATGAGCACCGCAGCGCCACGCTCAACCCCCGCCCCCCGAACCGTGGGGGAATTACCCCTGCAGGGAAGGGGTTAAGGCTCTGAGGGATACAGGAGCCAGTATGGCTATGGTAAGGGGTCAGCTGGTTTCCCCAGAGCAGGGAATTCCTAATACATTTCACCAGGTTGTGGTGGTGGACAACAGAGAGGGTCACTATCCTGTGGCCCTGGTTCCATTTGAGTGGAGGGAGTTTCCAGGTCTTCTGAAGGTTGCTGTGAGCCCTGCCATGCCTGTGGACTGTTTGTTGGGTAATGATCTTGAACACACTGTTAGAAATGGGGGTAGCTAGTTGGCAGAGGTATGCACCCTGTCCAAGTAGGAACCCTTCCTTTTAGTCAGAGTAAGGGAGTTACACTCCCAAGATAACCCCTGCTCACCCCCTTGGTAGCTTGGCATGAGCAGTCAGGCCAATCTCAGAGGCAATGTGTAAAGTATTTGTTCATAACATACACAGTAACACAGTGAAAACACTACAAATGTACACCACACCAGTTTAGAAAACAAAGTATGCTTATCTAAACTAAAGAAGACCAAACTGACAAAAATTCAAATACAAAACTTAAAATATGACTTTTTAAAGGTTTCAAGCAATTCTGTCCCTAGAACTCTATGGATGTGGTGATTAAATCCACACAGAAAAACAGCCGCACAGAAGAGAAGCGTCGGAAAACACAGAGATGCGCCAATTACTGACTTCCTGGGCAGGCGATACGTCAGTACTGCTTCACGCAGGAGAAGTGTTGCATTGGTAAGGGGAAGCGATGCATCAAAATCCAAGATGGTTCTGATCTGCGGGTGATGTGGTAGAAAATTTGGCACACAAGTGTGATGCATGGAAATCCGGATACGCTTCAGATCGATGCGGTGACGGCAAACAGGCGCTGCGTAGGTTTCTTCAGCCGTGGTCCCACGATGCGTCAATTCTTTCAGCCGCACAGCAGGGCCTGTGTTGGAGTCAGTGTGGGGGTCTCGGACTTCGGAGACACAGTGTGCTGAACTCAAACTATGGCGTTTTTTTCAACAGTGGGCATGCGCTGCATCGATTTCTACAGCTGCACAGTGGCGGTGCATGGAAACCTTTCCCACACGTCGGAAAAACAGGTGCTGGAAGGGCGAAGCATCAATTTTCAGGTCGTTTGTAGCTTTTGGTAGCAGGAACCACCTCCCAGGGCCCAGAACTGGAATTGGCACCACTTGGCATGCCAGAACTCCCAGGAGTGGAGTTTAGGGATGCTGCAGGTGTAGTCTTTGATGGCCCTGAGACTTTTTAACAGGAGGCAAGCACACAGAAGCCCTGGGAGAAACTTTACAAGCAGGATACACAGCATAGCCAAGTTCTTTTCCTCTCCAAAGTAGAAGCAGCAACTGCAGGCCAACCCAGCAAAGCAACACACAGAAAAGGAGCAGTACTCCTCCCTACAGCTCTTCAGCTCTTCTCATTTTCAGAGTCTCCTCTTGATCCAGAAGTGTTCTAAAAGTCTGGGGTTTTAGGTCCAATACTTATCCCCTTTTGGCCTTTGAAGTAGGCATTCTACAAAGGATTGTCTTTTGTAGTGCACAAGTTCTTGTGCTGCCTGGTCATATCTCCAGACACACTCCAAGGGGGGTGGAGACAGCATTGTGAGAGGCCAGGCATATCCCTATTCAGGTGTCAGTGACAACTCCTCCTTCTACCCTAGGTCAGGAAGGCCCATCAGCCTTCTGATGGCAATCAGGATATGTAGGGCACACTTCAACTCCCTTTGTGTGACTGTCTAGAGTGAATGTACAAACAGGCCCCTGTCAGTTTTAACCAGGCGTTGATTCCACAGGCAGGCAGAGGCACAGGATGGTTAAACAAGAAAATGCCTACTTTCTAAAAGTGTCATTTTCAAACTAACAATTTAAAAACCACCTTCACTAAAAGCTGTGTTTTTAAATTCTGAGCTCAGAGAGCTCAAACTGAAAATCTCCAGCTGTTCCCAATTGACATTTGTAAAATGTTTCAAGGCTGCTCCAATGATAGCCTATGGGGAGCTAGTCCTTGCAATAGTGAAAAACAAAATTGGCAGTATTTCACTATCAGGACATACACTGCACCCTGCCCATGGGGGTACCTTGGGCCTACCTTAGGGGTGCATTACATGTAGCAAAGGGTAAGGTTTGGGCCTGGCAAGTGAGTGCACTTGTTAGGTTGACATGGCAATTTAAAACTGTACTCACAGACACTGCAATGCCAGGCCTGGGACAAGTTTACAGGGCTACTCATGTGGGCGGCACAACCAGTGCTGCAGGCCCACTAGTAGCATTTGATTTACAGGCCCTGGGCACACACAGTGCACTTTACTGTAAGCCAACTATGCCAATCATGGATAACCAATCAGAATTACAATTTAGGCAGGGAGAACTTGCACTTTAGCACTTATCAGCAGTGGTAAAGTGCCCAGAGTAAATAAACCAGCAAAAACGAAGTCCAGCATAACATCAAAAAGACAAGCGGTAGAGGCAGAAAGGCAGGGGAAACCACACCAAGGATGCCAGGTCTAACACACGCTATCTGGATACAGGTGGAGCTTAATGTTCATGTGGAGATGTTGGGGTTACCTTATTGGATCTGTGTCACAAAAAGGTCCATGGCTGCTCCGGATGGGAGTCAAAAAGGGCTGAAGCCTGGAACCATGGCCCAGCCAGCTGCTAAAAAGCAGAAAGGCAGAGGGCATGGAAAATCAGCCCCAGTGAGGTGATGGGGCTCCTGTGGTGGCCACCCCAGAGGCCACTGATTTGCATGTAAAAGGAGAACCCATCAAGGAGGAGTTCTGAAGGGCACAGAGGGAGTGCCCAACACTTGAGGGCATGAAGAAACATGCCAAAGCCCAAGCAGCAGATGATGTCTCTGGGAGCTATCACATTTACTGGGAGGACAACCTCCTTACAGTGAGCCTAAGGTTCCTGTGCATTGGACAACAAGTAGGCCCTGGTGGTCCTACAATGCTACAAGGCTTTCCTACTGGAGATGGCTCATGAGATTCCCCTGGCAGGACACTTGGGTCAAGACAAGATCTTTGCAAGGCTTGTCCCCCGCTTTGTTTAGTCTAAAATCAGGACTTCCTCAGATGCGTTCTGTAGGACCTGTGTGACCTCCCAGGCCAGTGGGAAGACAGGACAGAGGCTGAAACCCCCCCTTACCTGTCATTAGCACCCCCTTTGAGAAGGTGGGCATCAACATTGTTAGGTCCATGGATCCCCAGACTGCTTCAGGTAACAGGTTTATCCTGGTGGATCATGCCACCTGGTATCCAGAGGCCATCCATCTGAGGACCACCACTGCAGCAGTGGTGGCAAAAGCCCTGATGGGGATGTTTACCCAAGTGGGTTTCCCCAAGGAAGTTCTGTCTGACAGGGGCACAACCTTCATGCCTGCATTTATGCAGTCTGTGTGGCAGGAGTGTGGAGTAACTTACACGTTCTCCACCCCTTACCACTCCTAAACCCATGGACTTGTTGAGAGATTCAACAAGACCCTGAAAGTCAGGATCAGAAGTCTGCCTGAGGAGAAAATGGGATATCCTCTTGCCCTACCTGTTTTCCTACAGGAAGGTACCGCAGAATGGAGTGGGTTTCAGCCCCCTTGAGCTTCTGTATGGGCACCCTGTCAGAGGACCTCTCAGTTTGGTGAAGGAGGGGTGGGAGCAAGCTCCCAGGAAAGTTACCCTGGATGTAGTGAGCTACATGCTGGCCTTCGAGGCCAAATGGCTAAGTTGTGGAAGCAAGCTTCTGACAACATAAAAGTCGATCAGGCTGTAATGAAAGAATGGTATGACCAAAATTCTACCAATATGGAATTACAGCCTGGACAGAAAGTGTGGGTCATGGAACCTGTGGAGCCCAGTGCCCTTCAGGACCATTGGAGTGGGCCTTATGAGGTAATTGAGAAGAAGGTTAAGGCCACCTACGCAGTGGACCTTAAGACCCCTAGGCAACCCCACAGGGTGCTTCACATCAATCGCCTCAAACCACTCTTTGAGAGGTCTTAGCGCACCATTCTGCTGGTGACAGATGGAGCAGAGGAAGAAGAGAGTGAACCTCTCCCTAAACTCCTAGCCTCCAAGGAGAAGGATGGGTCTGTGGAAGGAGTGATCCTTTCCCCCACTCTAACTCCTGAACAGCAGAGGGACTGTTGCCAAGTATTGGAGAAGTACTCCTCTTTCTTCTCCCTTACTCCTGGGATTACCTAACTGTGTACCCATGATGTGGACACAGGGGACAACCTCTCTGTCAAGAATACATCTTACAGGTTGTCGGATAAGGTGAGGGCCAGCATCAAGAGCGAAGTCTCTAAGAAGCTGGAGTTAGGAGTGATAGAACCTTCAAGTAGCCCCTGGTCCAGTCCTGTGGTTCTGGTACCAAAAGCTGCCCCACCGGGCACCACACCTGAATTGAGGTTCTGTGTGGATTATAGAGGCCTAAATTATGTGATCAAGACTGATGCTTATCCCATCCTTAGAGCGGATAAGCTGATTGACAGGTTAGGGGCTGCCCAGTACTTAAGTACCTTTGATCATACATCAGGGTACTGGCAGATCACCCTAACAGAAGGTGCCAAGGAGAGGGCAGCCTTCTCCACTCCAGAGGGCCACTATCCGTTTAGGGTGATGCCCTTTGGATTAAAGAATGCCCCTGCCACCTTCCAGAGGCTGGTGAACCAGGTTTTTGCTGGTTTGGAGGCCTTCTGAGCTGCCTACCTGGATGGCATTTCTGTCTTCAGTAGCAGCTGGGAGGACCACTTCTTTCACCTCCAGAAAGTGCTTCAGGCCCTGCAACAGGTAGGCCTGACTGTCAAGGCCAGTAAGTGCCAGATTGGACAGGGGTCTGTGGTATACTTGGGACACCTGGTGGGCAGGGGGAAGGTGCAAGCCCTTCAGGCCAAGACAGAAAACCATCATGGCCTGGCAGCCCCCGAAAGCCCAGACCAAGGTCAGGGCATTCTTGGGCCTCACTGGTACTATAGGAGGGATATGGCACCAGTGTTTCCCCCTTAATGCAGCTGACTTCAAAGAAGCTACTCAGAAATGTGATTTGGACAGAGGCATGCCAAACTGCATTTGACTTCATGAAGCAAGCCATGTGCACAGCTCCTGTGCTCCGGGCCCCTGACTTCTCCCAGGAGTTTATCATTCAGACAGATACCTCAGAACATGGCATAGGGGCAGCACTATCACAGCTCAATGAAAAGGACCTGGACCAACCTGTGGCCTTCATCTCCAGGAGGTTATTCCCTAGGGAAAAGAGGTGGAGCGCTATAGAAAGAGAAGCTTTTGCTGTGGTCTGGGTATTGAAGACGTTGAGGCCATACCTGTTTGGTACTATCTTCCTGATTCAGACTGACCACAGGCCCCTCAGGTGGCTCATGCAAATGAGGGGTGAGAATCTGAAATTGTTGAGGTGGTCCATTTCCCTATAGGGTATGGACTTCAGGTTGGAACACATACCAGGAGTAGACCACACCAATGCTGACGGTCTGTCCAGGTTATTCCGCCTTAATGATGAAAACTCCTCAGAGGTTGGGTGGATCTCCCCACTTTCAGCTCGGGGGGACACGTGTTAGACCTGTCATCTCTAGGGTGGTCTTCCCCCAACTTTTTGCCTGCTTACCTCCAGTTTTTGCTGTATCTTTTTGTTGGCCTTAGGTCTCTGAGCACTTTATCACTGCTAATCAGTGCTAAAGTGCACCTGCTTCTCCCCTAAATATGTTGACATTGGTGTATACCTGATTGGCATATTTAGTTTACCTGTAAGTCCCTTGTAAAGTGCTATACCATATACCCAGGGCCTGTAATCTAAATGTGACTAGTGGGCCTGCAGTACTGATTGTGCCACCCACACAAGCAGCCTTTCAAACCTGTTTCAGGCCTGTCAACGCAGGGCCTGTGTGTGCAGCTTACTGGGACTTCGACTTGGCATTTAAAACTACTTGCCAAGCCTTAAACTCCCCTTTCATTGCACATAAGTCACCCCTAAGATAGGCCCTAAGTAGCCCTACGGGCAGGGTGATGTGTAACTAAAAGGCAGGACATGTACTTGTAAATTTCACATGTCCTTGTAGTGACAAACAGCTAAATTCGTTTTTCAGGACTGTGAGGCCTACTCCTCTCATAGGCTAGCATTAGGGATTACTTAAAATACTTTTTAAGCTGTAATCCCTGATCATCAAGGAGTAGCTTCATCATATTTCATATCTTTGGAATGGTGTTGATAAATCCTCTTTAATGGTAACGTTGGGTTTGAGATGACCATTTTAGAAATGCCACTTTTAGAAAATGGACATTTCTCTGCCCTTAACCGTGCTCTGTGTGCCTGCAGCCTGAATGTCACCATGTTTAGGGGAAAAGCACATGCACTTTAGCACTGGTCAACAGTGGTAAAGGGCGCAGAATTCTAAGGCCAACAAAAAGATTCAAGAAAAAGTGAAAGTAAGCCAGCAACATGTTTGGGGGCAGACCGCCCAAGGACGGCAGGTCTAACAGTGGCACAATAAGTGTGCAGGCCTACTAGTAGCATTTAACTTACCGGCCCTAGGCATATGGTATACAACTTTACTAGGGACATATAAGCAAATTAAATATATCAATTAGGTGGATGCTAATTTTACTATGTTTTAGGGAGTTAGCACAAGCTGTTCAGCACTCTTTAACAGTGATAAAGTGCACAGAGTATTAAGGCCAACAAAAACGAATTCAGCAAACCAGGAGGGGACAAGTTAAAAAGTTTAGGGGTGAGGCCACCCTAAGGCTGACAGGTCTAACACAGGGGTAAAGTGCACAGAGTTCTAAAGCCAGCAAAAATAGGGTACAGTTAAAGATGAAAAATCTAGGGTGACCATGCAGAAAAGTCAGATTTCCTACACTCACCTTCTACATATATGGATACTTTTTGGGACAGGACACCAAGAACAGGGGTTTATGGAAGGCAAGAAGACTCTGTATGTTATATTGCCTTTTTGCAGTGTGGATCACAGAACTCTATACAGGTCCATTGGGAGGGTTAGGGAAGTGACAGGTCACTCAGGGGCATATTTACAAGCCCCTATCGCCACCACAGTGTCACTTTTCAGGGCATTGTAGTGGCGATAGGGGCTTTGCCTTATTCACTAGGCAGCGTTGTGAGAAGTTGGCCTGGTATATGCTGTCCACTAATTAAAGTGGGCACCTTGCACCAGTCCAAACGACCCTTATTGATGATTAAGTCAAAGATAACCTTTATGAAAGCTATCCTAGTGGTAGCTATGGAGAGCAGCCTTCAGGCTTAATCTTGAAGGAATGTAAAGCAGCTTGTTTTACCAGAGTATCACCTCCTGAATGACTAAATGAAAGGAGAACCACACAAGTGTTTATATAAAAATATGTATTTATTACTAAAACACTCTCTACTAATCTTCACCCGAGATTAGAATATACAGTACACAATATTAAATCAATAGAACGACAGTAAATAGCACAATACACAGCGGGCTCCAGGGGGAGACCGAACCATATACTAAGAAAGTGGTATAACAACCACGACTTCAATAAACACAGTGCCTAGAGCACGTAGAATCGCTGGGACCCCAAGGAACCACCCACAGGAGTGACACAAGGAGCCCACGGGGGACGGGTGCAGTGTGGGAACACAGACGCGAGCTCCGTACAACTCTATGGGAAAGTCGCGGTTGGATAATTACAGTTTAAGGACACTTCGGAGAGGACTTCAAGCAAACCCTTTGGAACATAGAAGGTTCTAAGGCCAGCACCCTTGTGAGTACCGAGGTACCAGTGTTACCTATCCCAGAGGAGCCGGGTGCATAGGGGTCAAGTGGTGTCGGAAACCCTCGTCGTTTTCAATGGCGTGATGCGAAGAAATACTGCTGCCGGGAAGATGAAAAGGGTCCGGTGGAATCCAAGCCTGGATTCGGAGTAAGAAGAACCTGAAAGCAGAGGGGAAAGAGTCTGGGTCACTTCACGTGACCAGGGGCTCGATAGACGAATGCCCACCGATGTCGGGTGCTTCAGGTGCGAAGATCAGATGCTTGACTCTGCAGCCACGGGGACCAGGAGATGTCGATGACAACCAAAGTCCGGAGGTGAGCTGTCCCACAAAGGATGTTGAGTGCTGAGGGGTCAGTGTCCGGATTGAACACCAACAAACCTTGGCAAAGGCAACCCATGCGGGCAGAGGAAACAAGTGATAGTATGGACCACCAAGATCCAGGAGACTCTCCAAGCTATGGGGAGTCAGGGCATGTCTGGAGCAACCAGGAAAGCCCAAGGAAAGTCAAAGTGACCCTCGCCAGGACCCACAGGCCAATGGACCACGGATCGCGAAGGGACCTCAAGCTGAATCACAAAGTACCAGCCCACGGAACACTCATGGAGTGGAGGCTGGAGATCTTTGGTGGAAATGCTGCTGGGGGTCAGGACTACATGTAGTTCAAAGCACAGCCTCAGGGATCGCCGAAAAGCATATGCTGCTGCAAAAGTACACGGTGCACAGGGGTTCGGGTTGCACGGTCCCCACGAGGGATACTGGTCTCAGGATTGCTGAGAGAGCAGATAAACCTCAGGGACGCTCGGGAACCCACCTCCTGTGTTGCAGAAATCTTCGGAGTCCTCAGGAGCTCGGGAGATGCAAACCGGTCAGATGCGTTTAGGTGCCTGCTGCTGAAGGGGAGTAACTCCTTTACTCCAAGGGAGATTCTTCTGTCGTCCAGCGAAGTGTAGACCGTCGAAGTACTTGGTTTCTGCTTGCAGAGTTTAGTCCAGGTAAAATCTAAAGTCCTGTAGTCAGGTTTCCTACTTTATACCCAAGGAAGGGGTTGGACTAACTCTGGGGACCCACCTAGGGGAGGGACAGGACAGAGGGGTGGTTACACCCATGTCCTTTGTCCAGTTTCACACCAGAGCAGGAGCCAATGGCTCCTGCAACCGGTTTGAGCTGGACTATGCACGGGGACACCAAATGTGCCCCCAGTGCAGACTTTCTGTCACTCTAAGAGTGCACCCACCCAGCCCGAATACACTAAAGCCTGTCTGGGAGGTGGTCACACCTCCCTGTGACAGGAAACCTATTGTCAGGCCTTCCTCTGCTCACGCTTGGCACAGCAGCAGGAGGGCAGACTCGTGTCTGTGGCTGGCAGCATCCATTTTGTGCTGCCCAGGTCGAGAAAGCTGGTACCGGGTAGACCGGTGCCCCATAGTAGTGGTACTACAAGGGAGGAATCATACCTCCCACACCAGTTACTGGTGTGGAGGTATAATTCCAAGGTGTTTGACATTAAACACAACATGTTTATAAGCAGCCGTTTTAAAGTTAGCATTTACCGCGAGGTTATAATGCACTTAAGTATATATGGTTGGCTGTATCACAGACAACCCCGAAGAATAGATTCCGAAGGCTGCAGAGGGGCTCTGCTCATGCAGGGGCACCCTCTCCCACAAAACCCAGCACCCTGCCTTCAGGATTGATAAGACCTGCCATAGGGGTGACTGATAGGTTTATATGTGCAGTGATTTAGAATAGATATAGGTAACCTATATCTAAGTAAGGGGTGCATGCACCACCT
The DNA here is from genome assembly GCA_963921515.1 of Calotriton arnoldi. NCBI lineage: Eukaryota > Metazoa > Chordata > Amphibia > Caudata > Salamandridae > Calotriton > Calotriton arnoldi. Next base: position 46,983 of record CAWUFW010019657.1, read on the forward strand.
TACACAGGCTGCAGTAGCAGACCTGTGGTGCCATTTTGAATGGTCTCTCAGGGGTGGCATAATACATGCTGCAGCCCCTGGGAGGCCTCTGGGGTACCTATGCCCTGGGTACATGGTGTACCATATACTAGGGACTGATAAGGGTACCCCAGTATCCAATCTGGAGTGTACCTAAAGTACATGCAATCAATTTTAAGGGAGAAAGCAGATAGGTTGGGGTCCTGGATAGCAGGATCCCAGTCAGACTAATCAAAAACCAGCAAAACACCAGGAAAAAAGTGGGGGTAACCATGCAGTCAGATTCCACCTTCCTACAAGCGTTAAGCCACTTAACGTGGCTTAACACAGCCTTGTGAATAAGGCCCCCTTTCATGCTATACTTAGCGTGAAAGGGGTGGGCAATGGGTGTTTTGCGGTGGGCGTTCCACCGCAACACCGATTGATTTTGACGCTTCCCCATATTTACAAGGGCAGAGTAAATATGAGGCTGCGCCAAAATGAAGACCTGGAAAAACCTGGCCTTAAACAGGCGCAATAAGGAAAAATGTTTCATTTCTCCTTGCTTTTGCTGTTTCTATTAGTGCTGCATTGTGCAGCACACATAGAAACAGCAAAAGGACATTGATTGTTTATGTGTAGGAAGGTGACCCTTCCTGCACATAAACAATCAATTTTTAAAAATGATGTTTTGCAACTTTTATGTGTGCTGGATTAAGCTGCACACATAGAAGTTACAAAACACCATTTAAAGATTGTTTATGTGCAGGAAGGGACACCTTCCTGCACATAAACAACCTTCCCCTCAACGCAGACACCCTTGCACTATGGTGCAAGGGTGCCTGCGTTGGCGCTAGGCTGGTAAATTTAGCGCCAGCTCAGGGGGAAACGCAGAGCTGCACCATATTGTTGTAAATATGGTGCAGCCCTGCGTTTCAGAAGTGGAGGAGTGCGGCGTTAAGCCAAGGAGGCTATCGCCGCACTCCGCCACTTCGTAGTAAATATGCCCCTCAGTGTGGTCCATTGGGAAAAGTGGTGATAGAGCATCAGTGGTGGTCTGTTGTGAGGCATAAGAGGCGTGGACTTCAGGTATTTTTGGAATGCAGGTGCATTTTTATCAAACTCACTAGGGTCAAAGCCTTAGTGAATGTGCTGACATTCAGAGCTGTAAATATACATTAGAGAGAGCTCTACAGCCAGTGCCTAATCCACTGAATTATCTTTCTGACCATGATGGGTTTTGAAAAGGGTAGAGTACAGGACACCAGTTATGGAACTTTTGGGAGTGGTTTAATAGCTGCTGAATCCTTGCCATAGGACATTGGGAAGGTTAGCGAAGCCAAGACCATTTTACCCAGAAGTACTTATTGCAAAGTGGAGTAGATGTGCTGGGATTCACAGCGGTGAAAATCAGTTGCACAGAAATCTCTCTAATAGGTGCTCAACCTGCTGAGCTAATTGAAAAACTGTAATTTAAAAAATGCAATATAATTACATTTTTTAAGCTGTAGCAATTTGTTGAAATAACTACAACTCTATAACAAAAAAAATCCTTTTTATCCTTCACATTGTTGAAGTGCATCCCGTAAAATCATGTCCAAGGGGTGTAATTGATCGTAGATTGTAAAATGCATACCGTAAACTACTGTGCAAAGAATTAGTTGCAATTCATGTCCGAATATGTGTCGGATATTGAACTCTTACTCTGACAACACGTTCAAATGAGGTGAAATGTGTCCATCTCTTGCTGCACACAAATGCAACACATCTGACGGTTAACAGTTACTAACAGAGACACATTGTGAAACTCTCGCCCACATTCTTAGACGGGCTTTTGAAAACATAACTTTGGTCACAAACAAGTTTGCAGAAGTGGAAACTCGTTTAGCTCACTATGATGATCGTGGCAATCGCTCAAATAACCGTCTTTTGTTTAGATAAAGTCACCACATAAAAGGCGCCATCTTAGCAAGGAAGCTAATTAAGGAGCTGGATTTGACATAAAACTGATTTGGAAGCACGAGTGATGCTGTGGAAAGATAAATATAGGAAACAGGTAAACAGGGTGCTTCGTGGGATCGCTGGAGAGATCAAAGGTGCCTTGAATGGGAGTGTATTTACAGCCGAAGGCACAACTCAGACATTAGTGCAGGTATCATTTAAGATTTGACAGTACAGCATCACCGCCATAAAGTGGCAGGGTCTTGTCCCGCCAAACCTGTGGCTCCCCCAAACCATAGAGTCAGGGAAATTTTAGGTTTCCTCAGTGGTTATTTTGTAAAAAAAAATAAGTGCTGGGGCTCTCGTCAGGAGGCAGCTTGCACCAGCCCATTTCTGCTGTTAGCGCCGCCTAAAACAGAACCAACTACTAGCCATGAAAACGGGGAGAGGATGTGGCATAATGTCCAGAGCTGCAGACTTCGAAACTGGTGAACCAGGTTCGAGTCTTGGCAGTGACTCAACATTCTGTGATTCTGGGCAAATCACTTAATCTCCCCATGCCTGCCATAAATGAATGTGTCCTTAACTGGTGCTCATGAAAAGTGCCGGTTTTGATAAATAAGTGCCAGTGCTGAGCACCGGAAACCACCAGCTCAAATTAAGCACTGGGTTTCCTGATGATGGCGCTTCAGCTCGCTCTGCCATCAGAAACCCGTGACCCAGCAGTTCATGCACCACTGAGTCCCTACAGATGTTGACCTACGTGGTTAAAGCAGGGCAATTATCACAGATTTTTCTTTCCCGGGACCACCATGCAAGGCATGCAAAGGAGGGAAAATGGTATAATGTCCCTGAGGCACACATAGAAAAAGCCCTAAATGCCAAAGGTATTTTTGTTTTGCTTTTTAGCAATAAAAACATGATGACTGAAAAGCAAAAGAGAATGCTGAGCTGTCCCAAAAAAATGGTGTCTCAATCTACATTTAAGTGAATCTGCCAAAACAGCGGTTGCAGATTCACCACAGATATGGAGAGCAGAGCCTCTGAGGGTCTGGTAGAATGCTAGTTCACCCGCTGGACAGTAAATGATCTATGTTACATCACTGAAGCCATAGGGATTCTGAAAAATACAAGCGCCACACTAAGAATTAGTGTAGCAAATGCATTCAGCAGGAGAGTAGTAAGTGTGTAGTATGAAGCTGGTGGTGCATTTTCGAGCACACTGCCACAAACATATTACTAACGCATGGTGTGGGAGCACACTGCCCTTAACAGACTGCACATTTTGCATTGGAATGGGCACTACATTTGCACAGACATACAGTTTTACTGAAAAAACTATATAAAACTATATAGCTTCTAATGATAATGTGTGGGAATGGTTTCAGCGAATATTTCATTTGTACATCACGAAGTGAATTGACTTGTTTTCATCCTATTAAAATCTTTGTTTCCTTCACACTCTAAAATTACAAAGAAATTGTGCTTCATTTGGGCTTTCCTCGCTGCTGATATATTTTGAATAATTTGTTCATTTTCAGGTATTTCATTTTTGTTGTGTATTAGAAACGAAAATCCATCCTATAGCCTTTTCTTTCACGCTCCCTGCTCTGCACCCCATCATGATGGTCACATTGTTTACTTTACAAAATGCTTCCACTTTGCAGAGAAGGAAAAGTAAACACTAATCTCCATGTTAAGATTATATGCAGCAGTGTGAAATATGACACAGCCTGACACTTGACCTGTCTTTGAAGTTCACCAAATTGGACAGGATACCATTTTTTTTAAAGGTATGTTTTTTGCTCATTCACCTTCTGAACTTCAGCATGGTTATTTTGGGTGTGGGCAGCACTCCAAGCACCCCTAGGTCCAGCGCCTATGCCCATAGGCCATTCTTCTCCTTCTATGAAGGGATTTGCAGCAGGTAATTAAAAGGTATGGAATGGGGCACTTGAGGTTGAGGTCACATGACTTCACCTGGTGGCAGAGCTGGTCCTACAGCTTTAGCTGCCTTGGGCAAAAAAGCTCTAGATGATCCCATTACATCTCACCCCCGTACCTTTGCGTGCAAGCACGCGCACACACATAATTCAGCACCACTAGCTAGGGACTTTAGTAACAAAACATTTGGCTGTGTAAATACATATTTCATGGTGTTATTCATAAATGTATGTGTGTATCGATGTATGGGTGCCTGTATAGGATAAAAATAACTACACAGCAACAAAACGCCGTATTTGCATATTAGCCACACATTGGCATTCATGCACTTGCTTGTCTTGTCACTGCAGATCAGTGAATTCCTGAAACAATACATGGCGAATTTATAAACAATTATTACACAGTAAAAAATAAGGAGCACAAGTAAACCTCCCATGCAAAGATGAAACACAAACCACGAGGGGAAGAGATTGGTTTCGCAAGTTTACGCACTTTTATTGTTATATTTTAAATTTCATTTGAAGCTCATCATGATGTCAGATGCACATTTAAAGATACACGTGTGACATTGTATATTAGATTTGTCATCATGCCATGTTAAGCAGCCTTCTGAATTCGGGAGTGCTTTGTAAATGCAACAATACAACACACATAAACTCAATAAACAGAAATGTGTAAATAACATTAAGTCATTATCATCGATTGTAAACTATTTGACAAAAAGGAATTATTGAGGTTAGAAATAATTAAAATTGAAAATATTTTAAAACAAAAGGCAAGATACCTTCCTTGATGAACACATTTAAAACATAGACTTTCATACACATTGAGCAATTAAAATATGCTCTTTATATTTCATTTTTTAAAGAGGTAATGTGTTGTGTTAATGCCGACATAAGGAAAGGGGAGGCTACAGATAACAGCCATATATGTGTTCCAATAGAAGCCTTTAACCATGCACATAATCCCTCTTAACATCTTTGCAGGTTCTGTCAGAAGAAAACAATTTGAGAATAGCACATCCAGGTTGAGATGAAAGTGTTTCCTGGGGCCTTCATCCCAAAACAAAAGTCTGGGTGTGAAAGGTTAAAGGCCTGACTACACCTCGTAGTTCTGAAGTAACATTTTTAATTTTAGCAAAGTGAACTCCAGGGTCCTTTAAAGTGCTTGATTACTACCAATGTGGAACAATTTAACGCCCATGCATACATATGGAACTTGCGTTTTTTACTAAAACTTAGACTTCAAGGTATTTGTTTAGAAGTCTGAAGACCGTGGCGCACAAACATAATAAATACTAGATCTAAAATGAGAGGAGAATGCTTGTGAATCTTTTGTACATAACCTTTTCCAAGTTTGCAACAATTTCTAGCCATTTTAGTAAAAATATATTTTTCTGTGTGTATGAAAGTGCCCTCTTTGGATGGTCATTCCCCACTTTTTGCTCCAAAGCTGATGGTTATTACTCTGTTAGTGCATTGGAGTCTGCTGCCCAGACCCCAGTGCCTGTGCTCTCTTCCAATACTGTTATGTTCGACTTGGTAATCCCAAATTTGCAAATAATTTACCCCTTTATAAGTCCCTAGTATATGGTACCAGGCATACCCAGGGCATAGGTGGTAAAGGGGTCCCCAGGGCTGCAGAATGGGTTTGTGCCACCCTGAGGAACCTCAGTAAACTACCGACAGCAGGCCTGCCATTGTGGACTGCAGGAGCAGTGCAAAATGCTTGAACTCAACTGTGCCCTCATCATGTGTGGCACAGGCAATACACTATCCTTAATATATGTCAGGCACCCCTAAGGAAGGCCTCCTCAGCCCAGGGGGCAGGGTGCATTATATTATATAGGTGAGGACATATAAATGCAAGCCTATATGTCCCTATAGTGGCGTTCCCCATTGGAACTACCATAAGTGTTAACATTCCATAGGGTAGCGGGCTGCCACCCGGGCATTCTCGAGGTTGGCAGCTGCATTATGCTACCGCCAAAATATGTCATGTTTGGTATCAAACAACATGCCTTCTCAACCAACACGAATCTCGTGCCCTGGGTGATGTGGCATGCACCTAGGTAGCTACCTTAGAGGCTGCCCACCTCTTTGCTGGCAAGCTCACAGTTCTCGCGTTTGCTGTTGCCAAGACAGGATTCCGATCTCCTGACAGGCAGCTTGATCACTCCAAGGAGTCAGAAACAAAGGCTTGGGCAGGAAGGAGGTCACACCTCCCTCCTCTCAAGCAGGATAGTGAAATGCCACATCAAGGTGGTGAGCTTCAAAGGCTGCACAGCCTCTGATATGCATCAGGCTGACTCCCAGTGGAGGAAACAGCTCTCCCCCCTACCCCAGGCACATTTGCAGCCAGACAAGCGGGAAATTCATTAGTTAAGGAGGTGTACTCCCCCAGAAGGCTAGCCATAATTCGAGGGTGAGCAGGCTGGTTTGTACAATAAAATTTGATTTCTGCCATCTTTAGAAGTAGCAAAATAGAGGGTGCTGGGTAGTAAAGGTGACCCACACCAGGTGTGGTCACCTCAGGGGTAAATTAGCTTTAGGGACTATCTGCCTATTGGCTACTAGCTCTCACACCACTAACTCCCCTAAACCCAGAATTTAAGGGACACCCTGACACCAGAGCCTAAGTTCAGAACAGCCCCGCAGCAGCGACAACAAGAAAGCAAAAGAGGAATACCCTGCAACTGTGGCAATGTTCTTGGAACTGCCTTATCAAGAATTGTCCTTGGCCATCTCTCAGATCCCCTAGACAGAGAGACCCCGGTGGAAGCCTGAAGCACCCTCAGACACCTCTGAACTAGTGTCATTAGTCCCCTGCAAACAGCAGGTAAAACAATGCTCCAGAACTGAAGAGATGCTGGCCATCAGGCCCTTCGAGGGATTGTCAAATCCAGATAGTCTAGTGCACTGGGGGAACTGTAGCCCTGTCTCCCGCAAAGTTACATGCAACTACAGTGTTCCCCTGGACCACCAGACCTCGATGTTACTTTCCTCTCCACTTACAGCAGCCCAGGTTTGTTGGTCACCAGTCCGACAACTGAACCCTTCATCGACACTGCATTAAGAAGGAACTAAATTCGACCTTCGACCGACTAAAAGCAGCTCTTCCGCAGCTCCTGTTCAGTGCCAGGCCAACTCTGTACCCAGGCCCCTCGGTCCAGGAACTGACTGTCATGGGTTGGTCTTGGGACCCACATCACCTTTACCCTACAAGGGTACAATGCAACTCGACCTGCAAGTGACCGATTGTCAGTAGTGGTTTTTCCCATTGACCCCAATGTTATATTTTCACTGTATTATTTTGCATTGATTTTCTATTATTTCTAAAATCTATAAATCCGGTTGTAGGCATGCAATCCCATTTGTTTTGGAGTCCAAATTAAGATAAAAATAGACTTTATTTTTATAAATTGGTGTCGGATTTCTTTTGAGTCGTGCTAATTTCTTATCGTCCATGTTAGTACTCTGAAATGCTTAACACATGTTCCTCAAGTAACGTAAAATATTAGGAATAGAGCACTATATGTTAAGTTACAAAATTTATAACGCGCACGGCTACTCATGAGTGTCCCGGCGCGAGAACCAGTTAAAAAGAAACAGAATGGGGCTGGGGAAGAATGTCCTTAGGCGAACAGCAGGGTTTTTAGTCTTTTCTTGAACATGGAAGGATCGTTAATGCGGCGTAGTTCTAGGGGGAGAATTCCACGCTTCAGCCGCTTTGAAGGATAGAGAGCTCCCTCCAATCCTTGTCCGCCGAAAGCGAGGAATCGAAGCTAGGCACTGTGAGTCAGAGCGCAGATGTCTTCGTGGAATATAAAAACTAAACCGCTTCCTTAAATAAAGGGGCCCTCGACCATAGAGAGCTGAATGGGCCAGCGTGAGGGCCTTAAATTTCACTCTTTGGGCCACTGGAAGCCAGTGCAAATCCCGCAGATGATGTTTAACGCTGGACCGGCCCGGGATACCCATCAAAGCTCGTGCCGCAGTATTCTGGATGACCTGGAGTTTCTTAAGCTGGTAACCTGGTAGGCCAATATAAAGTGAATTGGCATAGTCAAGGTGGCTGAGAAACAGAGCGCGCATGACCATCTCTCTAGCGGACCTGGGTAATAAAGGAAGAAACTTTTTGAGAGACTTCAATGCACCAAAACATTGGCCGGCAAGTTTTTTTACATGTGTGGTGAACCGGAGGTTTTCCTCGAACCAGACACCCAGGTTCTTTACTGCCTGTCCCGAAGTGCTGGGGAGTGGATATTCTGGCGGCCAAAGTGCTTCCCTGAACTGTGGAGGAAAAGATCCAAATAAAAGGATTTCGGACTTGTCTTCATTGCATTTTAGCTGGGCGGCTGCGAGCCATTTGAAGACGGCCGACAAACAGTTTTTGGCTTTCGTTCGGGAAGTATCTGAGTCCTTCCAAGTAAAGAGGAGCTGGGTGTCATCTGCATATGCGATGATTTTTGCTCCCAGCTCCTCTGCCAGATATACCAGAGGGGTGACATATACATTAAAAAGGAGGGCACTCAGGGTAGAGCCTTGAGGAACACCGGTGGTCACCTTTTGTGGGTTTGATGCAAAAGGAGGTAACCACACTTGCTGTGATCTATCGGCCAAAAATGACTTAATCCAGTCTAAGACACATAGAGGGCCTGATTACGAGTGGATTGGTGTATTCCAACCTGTGTGTAAACCTCTATTTGCACACAGATCGGAATTAATAGTTGGTAGATATTTAATGTACCCGATAATTAGAGAATGCGTTAAATACCTCAACCTTCTTTAAATTTCATCAAACCTGCCAAAATTTAGCATGAGAGATGTGCATGATATTTGCTGTACTATGTAGATTCTGGTACGTTAAATACCGAAATTGGCATTTTTTTCCACAAAAACTCACAGTAGGTACTATTTGTCTCACCAGATAAATAATTTCCCACGGGGTATTGTTAGTTATGAGGTGCGATAAATAGACCTTCACTCGTAATCAGGCCCATCGTGTCTGGGTGTGCCAGTGTGATTATGAGCTGCAGAATGGTGGGAGTGTATGTAATGATGAATGGGTTATTGATGAATGTAGGCTGGGGTAAGCCTGGTAGGTAGCTTGGGGTCCTGGAAACCATGACTGTAATTAGCACAAAGAACGTAAACCTCCTACCAAAGTGGCTTACGTCTCCTCTTTCCAACTACCTCAGTCCTGCTTCAAGATTTTATAGACCCTGCGTGGCATTGCTGGAGGCCTCAGGAAGAAGGATGTAGCTGTCCCTGAGAAAGAGGGACTGTTGTAAGCCAGGGATAGCCCAGAGACCTTGAACATGCACTCTATGCCTGCCCAACCTTCAGTTTCACATGGCAAGCATCATCAGTGCTCACTGCTGGGAAAAGGTTGTCTTTGAGGATGGTCGACAGAAGACTGCTAGACATTTGAGCTTTGACAGAGAACGTGAGAAACAACAAGTTGTGCGTTTACATAACAATGAGAGTAGCACACAGCAATAGAGAGGTGACTGGGAGAATGTTTCTTTTTCCTTTCTCATTCCAGTTGTGGAGGTAGGTGCACTTGAGCAGCATTAATAGTTAGAGACTGCTTATTTCCTCTGCCCTTTAGAGCAAGTTAAGTATGGTTTCGGTTGAGCCTTTGACTGCTCATCAACTCTTAGGGTCTTGGTACAGTTTGCTATGCTGTTACATTGTTTGCCAGCAAGGCTGTGTTAAGCTGCTTAAGTAGGAAGCAGGTGAAATTTGAGCTTTTCATGCTTATCTGTTCACAGGAGCAAGCGTGAAATGCTTTGTTCACTACAGTCAACTTGGGTGGTGTGTCTTTGGCACAAATAAGGTGTCAAAAATAGGAATTAGGTGCATTGTATTTGTCCCTGCTCACCATGAGGCTATGAAGCTGCAGGTGTTATGTGCATGGAGGAAGGAGCAAAACACCTTTCAACCAATGCAGTCCAGACATCAAAAACAAAGTGATGGATGGAATGCTTGAATTAATCTCAGCCACTGGCAATCGCTCAGGTCACATCCCAATCCTTTGCTATTTGCCCACCATGCCACCTCAGTTTGGACCCAGCCATAAGCAAATCAGTCTTTACCCGGCTCCAAAGGGAACAGTCCAGCCCAAACTTCCAGGTCTTCCCTGTACCAGAACACAAGCAACTGAGGACTGATTTCACCCTTACTAGGGCTCATCAGCCCGGTATAGCTTGGTTTCAGTGGCACAGTGAGCACAGGACCCAAATCTAGGCATACCCATCACACTTAAGGCATTCAAATCAGAGTTATGGATGGAATACACATGGCGTGTGCATGGCTGGACTGCCTTAAAGGATCCACAAAAGTGATGGATAGAATGCTTCACTTTATCTCACCCACTGCCAATTACTCAAGGCTGCATCATAATCCATAATTTTTTGCCCACCAGTAACAATGGACGGGAATGCGGCCTGACTAATTACCAGTGGCTGAGATTAATTCAAGCATTCTGTCCTGCTATCTCAATCTCAATGACACAGCACAGCATTTTTGGCTGCTGCGCTGCATTGCCTGAGAATTTCATAAATAGTAGTCCCGGGTGGGAAATTTCATTCCACTCGTGTAATTGGCGTAATTTGATCATTCTGCATTACTTTTGTAACCTGCAGTTCCAGCCAATTCCGCCAATCTCTGCATGGCAAAATTTTGCTCCTGTTTGAACAATGCAATAACAATAGGAACCACGCAAGGCTCCAGCAAGCGAGCTGGCAAGTGCAAGTGAGATTTAGTGTCCCCTAGCATGAATTCCAGTCGCTCTGAAGCCTTCCAGCACCATTTTCTAACACGGGCGGTTGTGAGCGGTCACATTCAGAGGGCTGCTTCTCAAGTAGATTTTCAGGTTGAGAATTAGCAAAATCAACTCAAAATTGGATTTTTGAGTAACTATTCTACCTGAAGCATTTTTTTAGAGCGAAACTCAGTTTTTTTGTTTTACTTTTTTTTCAACAGTAAGGAACTGACACAGAGATTCCAACTCTCTCTCTTACTGTCCACAAGGCTAATTTCAGTGCTTTGTCTATTTCTTGGTCACTTTACATTTGGATTTTGAGGGAAAAGGATCACTCTCTTCGCTGTCTGCAATCCCTGCTGCATATACCCTTGGATTGTAAGGATTTTTTGTGAGAAATCAAGTAAGCTAAAGAACTTTGGATACATTTGTTGTTTGATGGAGGGCATGCACCAGTATTTTTTTACCTTTTTTATTTTTTCTTCAATTTTTAAATTTGATTGTGGGTGGCCTGGAGTTGCAGTAGGGACCTATTTTGCATTAACTTTATTAGTTTTTTTCTAAGGGAAAAGGTTTACACAGGTTTGGGAGGGCTGGGGGCCGGGTTTTAAACATTTGAAAGTACTTTTCCTCTATATTCTTGTGTGTTGTTTGGTGATTTTGCACTATTATTTTGATCATTGTACTGTGGGGCATAGTCTGGCCACTGGCCATGGCCAGCCAGACATTTCTAGGCATTGCGTATATATTAAACAACTGGTTCTGTGGTATATGCTTTTTTCAAAAACATTTATTTATTTGGATTAAATGAAAAATGTGTGATTTTTATATTTTACATTTTTTTTGCAACGTGTTAAAGTATTCTGGTGGGGTAATTTTTTACTTGTGATGTTTGTGCTTGGTGAATGTTTAAAGTTAACAGATAATTTTAATTTTTGGCATTGCTGAATTAATGGTAGTGTTTTTAATCTTTGTTTACCATGCATCCTTTCTTTACTGGCCAAGTGGCATTGTTTTTGCATGACCGGTGTGTGTGTGTGTTTGCCATAGGGTGGCCATTTCGTGTAGCCAGAGTGCTTTTTGCCATAGACCTGCATGTGTTCTTTCTGTTGTCCATGGCTCCTTGGTTGTTGTTTGAACATGTGTCCGGCAGACATTTTGCATAGTCAGTTTGCATCTGCCATTGGCCTGCATGTGTTCTCTTTGTTGTCCATGCCTTCTTGCTCATTGTTTGAACATGTGGCCGGTGGCCATTTTGTAGTCAGTGTGCTTTTGCCATAGGCCTGCATGTGTTCTTTGTTGTTCATGCCTTCGCCCTTGAAAGCCATGTGCCAGGACGGCCATTTTGTGCAGCCAGTGTGCTGTGCTTTTGCCGTAGGCCTGCATGTGTCCTTTGTTGTCCATGCCTTCACTCTTGGTGGCCATGTTCAAGGGTGGCCATTTTGTATAGCCAGTGTGCTTTAATTTTGCTATAAGCCTGCATGTGTTCTTTGTTGTCCATGCCTTTGCCCTTGGTGGCCATGTGCCAAGGTGGCCATTTTATGTAGTCAGTGTGCTTTGCTTTTTCCATATGCAAAAAAGAACAATTGATGTACAGAATGCAGAACAATGTCATACATTCATCCCAGTACTGAGATCTGGGCCTAAATCCATCACTTTTTTGCTCCCCATGCCATTCCAGTTTGAACCCAGCCATATTATTATTATTGCAGTTTATAGAGCGCGCGGCTACCTCCAACGGAAGTGTCCCGGCGCTAGCAGCAGAAACATTGCGGGCGTGGCTTAGGGACTGGACAGGGTTCTAAGTTAGGCTGAAGAGCCAAGTTTTTAAGGCCTTCCTGAACAGGAGTTCTGACTTCGCCTTCCGAAGGCGCTCCGGCATGGAGTTCCACAGGAGGCGGTTTTCACAGAGAAAGCACGACCCCCAATCCTGGCTTTTTTGAAGCGCGGAATCACCAGTAGATCCTGATGATTTGACCTCAGAGATCTAGTCTGGTGATATCTCCGAAGTCTGTGCTTCAAGTATTGGGGACCACAATCTCTGGTCGATCTGAAGGCCAATGTCAATGCCTTAAACTCGATCTTTGCATATGCAAATCAGTCTTGACCCTGCGCCCAATGGGAACAGTCCAGCCCAAACTGCCAGGCCAGGTCCTCCCTGGACTGGAAACAAGCATCCTAGGACCGGTTTCAAGGTTTCACCCCTCATCAGCCAGGATAGCTTGACTCCAGTGGCATGGAGAGCACGGGACCCACGTCTGGGCATACCCGTCCCACTCGGGGTGACATGGTGAGCAAAAGAATGATGGATTTAACCCAGATCTCTTGACTGGGGGTGAATGTTTTGATTTGTTCTGCATTCCGTCCATCAATTGTGTGTCTTTTGCTTTTAACATAGGCCTGCATATGTTCTTTCTTGTCCATTCCTTTGTTCTTGTTGGCCATGTGCCAGGTTGGCCATTTTTTGTAGCCAGTGTGTTCCTTTTCTCCCACTTTACAAAGCCATTCTCTAGATACAGTGATAGAAGAGGCCTATGCCTTTTTGTTTTTTGCAACAAAAAAAAATTTCCCTGATATGAGTTTAATATTTTTGAGGATGGTTGCAGTATGTATGTACAGTGGTTTTAATGCATTATTTCAATTTTCCCATGAATGTTCTTGCCTCCCTTAGGATTTTCCATAGTCCCTAGGGAGACACCAGCAATAATTTTTTTCAATTATTTGATTTTAACCTGCGCCCCCTGCTTGCCATTGGAGCACACCAGCAATATTTGTTTAAGGACTATTCCAATTTCCTCTGCATCCCCTGCCTTCCATAGGTACACACCAGCAATAATTATTTTAGGGATTATTTCATTTCCTCCTGTGCACCCTACCTTCCATTGGTGTATCATAAGTGCACACCACCAATACTTTTTTTAATGATGATTCCATTTTGCCCTGCATGCTTTGCCTGCCATAGGTGTCTCAAAGTGGCACACCAGCAATTTCTTTTTGAGGATAAATCAATTTTCACCTGCAACCCCTGCCTGCCATAGTTGTCTCATATTTGCACACCAGCAATCATTTTTTCAAGGATTATTCCATTTTCCCCTGCACCCCCTGTCTGCCATAGTTGTCTCATAGGCACACACCAGAAATATATTTTTTAAGGATTATTTCATTTTTCCCTGCATCCCCTGCCTGCCACAGGTGTCTCATAGGCGCACACCAGAAATATATTTTTTAAGGATTATTTCATTTTCCCCTGCACCCCCTGGCTGCCACAGGTGTCTCATAGGCGCACACCAGCAATAATATTTTTAAGGATTATTCCATTTTCCCCTGCACCCCCTGCCAAAGTCATCTCGTCATATGCCTTACAGGCACATAAAGTAAACTTTTCAATCTGTATGTTAATGAAATATTATCTTATGGTTGTTAATTATTTGTGATGTGACCTCACTAAATTATTTTGTCTGTAGATTCAAACAGCATATGCTAAGTTTCACTGAATGTTTTTCTTGTTCATTTTCTTTTAGGTAGACAACAAGAGACTTCACACACAACACTGTCTGACAGAAGGCCAGTAGTGACAAAATCGGAGTCCTCCTCTGCTTCCACTTGTGCAGCTGCCAGAGCTAATGCAAGAACTTGAAGATGGCCCCAAAGATGGGTGCCCCTGCCAAGAAAGTGGCCAGTGAGGAGAAGAAGGAGGATATTGCTTCCAACAGTATGCCAGTCTCCACCTTTTTCAGGAAACTTAGATTACCTGCTGTACCCTCCTCTGGGCAGCAAAAGGCTGGGAGCAGCACTCCTGCATCTTCAACAGCACCACCCAAACCTAAGGCTAAGCCCAAGCTCATGTCTCTCAGTGATGCAGACACTGCAGTCATGATGATGAGCAGTGAGTCTGAATTGTATTTGTCTCAGCCACAAACTAGTACCCAATCATTGCAGGAAAATGGACAACAGGAGCCACAGCCAGCAACAGTTCTTCCTGAAGTAGGAGCAGAACAGGAGGTTGAGCATCCTACTGAGCAAGATGTTGCTCTTTTACCATTGGCTTCACAATCTCCAACAAGAAAATGAAAGGGTACTCCACCATCTTCTCCAAGCCCACCTTTTAATTATGTAGACATAGATTGGACCCCGGCTGAGTCCGCAGCCTGCCCCGAGAAACAAAGGGAAATGAGGGTTCCTGAAAGCCTAAGCCTTAGAATTATGGAACAGGACAGTGATGATGACAAGCCAGTGACTATCAGTAAGGAGGATGGCTCTGAGGACACCAAGATGACCCCTCCTATTTAACCTGCTCAGAAGGATGTAGTTCTACCACCACCAACGCCGGCTTCCACATTTTTAAGACACTCATTGAAACCTGCTTCAATCACTACCACAGTCGAAGTATGCCCCACAGAGACGCAAATGACAAAGCCACCTACCTCCAGTTCTTTAGGCATTGGCAGTGACATGCTAAAAAAGTTATCCTCCTAAGTTTGGGGCTTCTTTACGATTAACAGACAGAAGGATAAGATTGCAATATGCTCCATTTGCCACACAAGTGTTTGTCAAGGTATGCTAGGTTCACATTATGTTACTGGAGACCAAGCATCCCATCTGAGAAAACATCACGGATTCTGGTGGGAGGAGCACCTTAAAAAGATAATTGCTGGTGGTGGTGATGAGAGAGGGGAAGCAGCTCAGTTCAGAGTGATAGAAGAAGAAAGTGGTCATGAGGAAGAAGATAATGATGTCATTACACAGAGCATCCCTGTCCCCTATAGTGTTCCAGCAACACCTACATCAGCAAACTCCAAATGGCACAAAACTCATATGCAGACACCTCCGCCACATATAGTGATTGCCCCAAGATGCACATTGAGCCTACCACCTCCTGGTGCTCTCCGCAAGTCGCTTGTGTCAGTGGAACCATAAAAGAAAGAAATCCAAGCTACTATTACAGGCATGTTTAGGCAGGCAGAGCCCTACGAACGTAACCACAAAACGGCACGTTTGTACAACAGGAAGTTGGCTAAAATGCTAGTGTTGGACCTCCTCACTTTTTCTTTTGTGGAAGGTGTGGGATTTTTTGAATTTGTAGTGGGCGTCTGCCCAAAATGGAAGGTCCCCAGCCATACCTATTTTGCCAGAGTTACTGTTCCAGTGCTGCATCATGATATGCTGCAATTGGTTGGTCAAGTTCTAACTGACGACAGGCATGTGGACCAGTTGTCAAGCAATTGTTTACATGTGTATCACTTCACACTGAATATCTTTAGTGGGGGTTAGGCAACACAGCTATCTGCAGGTCTCAGTGCTGAAGAATGTTTAAAGGGTATTCGGGGGCATGCAACAGTAGCGATGTTTGGCCATGGTGAATTCCCATACAGCTGCAAACATCTTGGAAGAGTTTAACAGCAAGGTTTTTGAATGGCTTTAACTCAGAGAGATCTCAGAATTAGATTTGTAGCCACAGACAAAGTCAGTAATATAGTCAAGGTCCTGGCAGATGGTGGAAATTTCAGGGTCTTGTGTTTGGCGCATTGCATCAACCTGATTGTGCAGGACTTTATCAAAAAAGAAGACCTAACCAGCAATATACTGGTCACCTGCCAAAGAATTTGCACTCATTTCAGTAATTGTTTTAAAGTCTGTAAGCAGTTGCTAATAGAGCACTGGTTAAAGCTCTCATACAGAAGGTGCCAACAAGTTGGAACTTGACCTACTACATGTTTCAATGTCTGTTTGAACAGTACAGACTGATCACTGACTGTGTCCTTCAAAGAGGAGGAGATGCAACTGGGAAAATCATGACAATGGAGATGGACAAACGGGGGCTACTCACATGCCTGACACAAATGCTACTTCCTTTAGGGGTGGGCGAAGTTTGCGGAGTTGCACTACGTGGAATTCTGCAGAGTTGCATAAAAACTGTTCTGCTTCATTTCCCAGCCTACGGTTAAAAAAATACAAAATCGTACAATAAATGTTTACACTACATTGAATGGTGCACTGCTCACCTCTTATGCAGCTCGTGCACACAAACGCCTGCCCCTGTAGCCCCGGGCCAGGATCCCACACATTTGGTCTTGCATTCCCGTACCCCATGCTGCTTCCCTTAGACTAGACGGAGCCAGGAAGTGATGTCATCCTCTGGGGGTCGAGGCAGGAAATGTCGGATATCTCTTATTC
This sequence comes from Calotriton arnoldi, assembly GCA_963921515.1. Classification (NCBI taxonomy): domain Eukaryota; kingdom Metazoa; phylum Chordata; class Amphibia; order Caudata; family Salamandridae; genus Calotriton; species Calotriton arnoldi. The sequence continues at coordinate 63,807 of CAWUFW010019657.1, forward strand.
GCCTTCCCCTTGGCAAAAGAAAGGACTGGAGCACTTCTCAGGGAGTTGATGACATCCCCTCTGATGCACCATTAATATTTCATATTGAGGATCTAATATAAAATGTAATTACGTGGTGCAGCGATATTAGAGTGACTGTTTTACAGCTTAAATGCATATAAAATATGAATGTCTACCAATAGCGCTCTGTCAGAGGTAGCACAGCTCCTGCAAGGAGCGCGGCGTCTGGGTGAGTGAAACCTGTCTGTGTGCATAGCACCTAAAAACGTTTTGTTATGCAAATGGGGCAACACAAGTGCGCGTGCTCTCCCCTTTCACAATAAATCTCAAAGCAGTTTTATTACTCAGAGTTGCCCTGTTTGCTCATCATTCTTTGTGGGGGGCCAGGAGACACCTGCCCCTCAGCTCAGCCTCAGAAAACGTCTGATTGTCCGTCATCCTCTCCTGGCTCCTGATTTGGCACAGGTTTGGTCTTGGTGGCTGCTGCACCATCACTCAGGGAAGTGGTGAAAGAATGCCTCTGCCTTGCAGAACCCCGTTCCGGATACTCCTATCTGGCACAGGTTTGTTAACCCTTCACAGCCATGGGTCATGAACCAGCCTGCAGGTGCAGCACAGCAGGGTATGTGGTGTGAAAACCAGCAGGAACTTATTAAGAAGAAGCTAAAGATGGGGGTGCACGCACAGAAAACATGTAGACTATCTGAGTAGGCTAATGCACCTTCTACGGAACCTGCAACGGAAAACTAGGGGTGGATGCGGAAGCAGCAGAATCAGAGTTTTTTGCTGAACTTGGTGCTCCCATTGGAGTGCGGAGTTGGCAAAACTCTGCTATCTCCGCTGGCAGAGAGGAGTTCACTGCCTACCCTAACTTCCTTTCGCCCTAAACACACGCAAACAATATAAGCGCCGTGCCACACCTCACAACTTCGCTTCCCCATGTCTACTGCACAATAATGTTACACCACGAAAACAACACAGCACACCAACTCACTCTCAAACACCTTCTCTACCACATACACACGCAGACCCATCAAAATGCCTTCTTAGCATGCTGGATGAGGAACATGATACAGAACAGCTACACGATTGCTATCCTAATACAGCTGATGCCAGCACTAAAAACACACCTGCTACAAACCCACACAATACTGATCACTCCTCTACAAAACAAAGTCTCACTATCACCAAAGCCCATTCTCTAAATTGTCTACTAATAAATGCTCGATCCCTCTCTAAAAACAAACATCACACCTACGACCTTCTCACAGATGCAAAACCAGACATACTATTCATAACTGAATCATGGTTGGGAGATGATATGGCTCCAGTCCTGCATGAAGCCGTTCCTCTAGGCTATCAAACAATCACCCAAAATCGTATAGGCAAAAAAGGAGGTGGTCTTGCTGTTGTGTTCAGGCAAACATTACATATCACTAAAGTTGACGACATCACCATAAAGAATTGTGAGGCTCTTCTCACCAGATGCAATACTACACCGTCTTCCTCCTGTAACTTCCTGTTCCTTTACAGACCTCCACCTAGCAAGGCGACATTCCCAGACGCACTTCTAGACACAGTTTCAAACCTGATAACAATACACTCCAACCTATGCGTTCTGGGTGACCTCAACATTTGGTTTGACAAACCCAATATGACCCATCCAAAAACAATAATCACTGGCCTAGCCCCACTGAACCTGCATCAGATTGTCCACAAACCCACACACATCGCTGGACATATCCTAGATGTCATTTTTGCTAATACTGAACTAGTTACCTTTCAAACTATAACTCCAGTCACATGGTCAGACCACCACTTGTTTGCTTTCCAACATAAAACAACACTAAACGACTCACCTAAAACTACCTTACATCCATCCATCTATCGGCCGTGGAACAAACTCAATTTGGAACACTTAGAAACACAACTAACATCCAGTACAAATCTGGAAACAATAAATTCTGTTCAAAAACTATATGAGTGGCTACAGGAAGCTTTTGACATCCTGATACCACTCAAAACCACACAACAGAACAAAAGAAAAAAGCGCCTTGGAGAAACATAGAAATAAAGGACATAAAACAACAAATTAGAGCTGCAACGTACCTGGCTCAAAAGAAACGCCAAACAAGACAAACTTCGCCTACAAAAATTTAACAGATTATACAAGTCAGCTATTAAAAAAGCTAAGAAAAGGTACTATTCAGACAGAATTCAAAATGCTAAATGTGCAAATAAAGAATTCTATAAAATACTCAATGAATTTCGCAAACCAAATTGCCTAGAAGGAACTCGTCCTGTTACTCAAGATTTCACAGACAAACTGGCAAATCATTACACGGACAAAGCAGACACATTGGACTCGTACTTAAAACAGAAACAAAGCACCAGCACTAACCCTTGTACAAAACAACAATCCAAGAATACTCTTACCCAGCCTCTCCGTTCCTTCCAACACATCTCACATGATGAATTTATGGACCTGGTCAAAGCAAGCAGGCCTGCCGGCAGCCCTTCTGGCCCGTGTCCTCCACAAACTTTCAAGACAATTCTTTTAACAACCTCTGCTGCCACTCCAGTAAGAAGAATCATCAACGATTCCTTAACTACCGGAATATTTCCAGAAGAACTCAAAAAGTCACACATATGCCCTTTACTGAAGAAAACAAACTTGGACCGGCTGAACCCTGACAACTACAGACCCATTACAAATGGACCTTTCCTGGGCAAACTGATAGAAAGAGCAGCGTTCGCCCAGATGTCACAATTCATTGAAGAGAATGACATACTTTCAGACTTCCAAACAGGATTCCGTCCGGGAAGAGGCACTGAATCTGCCCTCCTTGACATCTGGGATGACCTGAAGAATACAGTAGACCGCAACGGGGTTGCTGCGCTACTTCGAAACAGAACTAATGTCATCCACACCTGACCTTTCTCGTCCAAACCATACTCCACAAAAGCAGGGGTCCCTCAAGGCTCTATCATCTCGCCCATGCTTTTCAACATCTACATGAAGTCATTACCGGTACTGATCAATCAATTTCACCTTACGTGCTATAACTATGCAGATGACACGCAAATACTCCTTCAACTACAATGCCCCAAAGACATTGGAAAGTCCCCAATTTTCAGTTGTCTCAGAGCCGTGGATCAGTGGATGACTTGGAGCCATCTCAAATTGAATGCTTCCATAACGGAAATACTCATGTGTGGAGATTGGAAACATTATGACCCGCTTGCCGCCTGGCCTGATGAACTGGGATCACCGCCTAAAGTATCGAAGGAAGTAAGAAACCTCGGAATGACCATGGACTCCAAGCTGTCGATGAATGCCCAAGTGGACAAACTAGCAAGATCAAGCTTTGTCACTATAAAAACGCTGCAACGAATTTTCCCTCATTTGGGATTTCCACACAAGGTCCAAGCTACCATCTGCCTTGTTCTGCCCAAACTCGATTACGACAATAGCCTCTACCACGGATCACCTTTAACGACCATGAAAAGACTACAACGGATTCAGAACTCGGCTGCCAGACTACTCTTGCATATCAAACCGCGAGACCACATCTCACCTGCCTTGAAAGCCCTGCATTGGTTACTGGTTGCCAGAAGATCCACGTTCAAGCTACTTTGTATCACCCACAAAGCAATACATGGAATGGGACCGCTCTTCATCAGGAATAAAATCACCAAACACATTCAACAAAGGAACCTCTGCCCTAAAGGGGCATCTCGCCTCAAAATCCCAAGATATAAGAAAAAAACCATGGGTGGCACATCCTTCTCTGTTCAAAAGCCAAACTATGGAACTCTTTACCCCCACAACATAAGATCCACCGACAACCACCTTATCTTCAGAAAACTACTCAAGAATTGGCTCTTCCCCACATAAGCACCATACGCAAACAGAAATTTACACATATCCCTCTGTATATAAGCATTTATTTTCACTATAGATATGTACCTATCTTTGTGTATTGCTGTGTATAAACATGTAGAATAATTATGTTGTAAAAAAATCATCTTTGGTCTACATGTACTTGCTTCCATTGTGCATCTATGTACCTTCCATGTACTTGGATCTGTGTGTTTGTTACTTTTCTCCTAAAAAAGCATATCCAATGCACTACCCTATTTCTCATCCTGTACCTCTATCAATATCTTTAATCTACATATACTTACCTCCTCTATGCATCTATATACTTTCAATGTACTTATGGATCTATATATTTATCACTTTCTTCTAATTTAGCATTTCCAATGCTTCTCTCAATATATCTTCTAGCCCAACTTTCTGACTCATCTCAAACTTCTTTATACTACTCTTTCCAATACACTACCCTATCTCTTTATGCATCTATATACTTTCAATGTACTTATGGATCTATATATTCATCACTTTCTTCTAATTTAGCATTTCCAATGCTTCTCTCAATATATCTTCTAGTCCAACTTTCTGACTCATCTCAAACTTCTTTATACTACTTTTTCCAATGCACTACCCTATCTCTCACCCTATACATCTATCAATATATCCTCTACATCCACTCGCTCATTTATCCCAAAGCCCATTCCACTACTATGATCCCCAAAATAACCCTTTCTAGACTCTCCCCTACTCTACCCCTCATTGCATCATCTGACACCTCTTTTTACTATACCGATCCCGCAAAACAAACCTTTCTAAACTCTTCCCTCTGACTCTTCCCCTCCAAAACCCCTTTTTACTCATCCAAAAGCCTCTTCCTACTGCTATGACCTCCAAAAAAAAAAAAATCCAAATCCTTCACTCTTCTATCCCTCCACTATCCTTTTCAATCAAAATAACAGACTAACATGTTCACTTCTCAAATTCCATATTCCACTATACTAATTCACCACTAATCCTTTATGGGTTCCAGAGTAGTGTGCTACTCACCAATAAAGCGTTTCAACGCCCCATCAGGGTTACAAGCGCTATATAAATGCAAACCTTTTTCCCTTTTTTACCCCTCCCCAACCCTTCTCAATCCAAATAACTGACTAGCATATCCACCACTCAAATTACTTTCATGTTTCACCATACTAATTCAACACTAATCCTTATGGGTTCCAGAGTAGCGTGCTACTCGCCAAAAAAGCGCTTCAAAACCCCATCAGGGGTAGCAAGCGCTATATAAATACAAACCTCTTTCCCTCTTCTATCCTGCTACCTACCTTTCTCTATCCAAATAACTGAATAACATATCCACCACTCAAATTACTTCATATTTCACTATACTAATTTTCAACACTAATCCTTTATGGGTTCCGGAGTAGCGTGCTACTCGCCAGAAAAGCGCTTCAACACCCATCAGGGGTAACAGGTGCTATATGAATGCAAGCCTTTTTTTCCCTCTGCTAACCTTCTCAATACAAATAACTGACTAATATCCACCACTCAAATTACTTTCATATTTCACTATACTAATTCACCACTAATCCTTTATGGGTTCGGGAGTAGCGTGCTACTCGCTGAAAAAGTGCTTCAACACCCCATCAGGGGTAACATGCGCTATATAAATACAAACCTTTTTTTCCTTTTCTATCCTTCGGCTATCCTTCCGAATCCAAATACCAGACTAACCTATCCACCATTTAAAATTACTTTCATGTTTCACTATACTACTTCAACACTAATCCTCTATGGGTCCCGGAGTAGCGTGCTACTCGCCGAAAAAGCGCTTTGACGCCTCATCAGGGGTAGTAAGCGCTATATAAATGCAATTACAATACAATACAATACATGGGAGGTCCACAAGGAGGTCAGTACGATGATGAGCCTAGCAATCCCATTCTTGCATCTGCTACAGGACCAGTTGAAAAGGTTGTGGCAAAGGTTCGCCGGTGTGAGTGAAGAAGCATATGAGTTGGTTCAGAACTTAATACTTTGTATGGCTGTTAATCCAAGGCTGAAAAGAGAGATTGTGAACTCCAAAGAGTACATATGTACCACAATACTTGATCCACAGTACACAAAAAATACGAGCCACATTCATTTATTTTTCAGGAGAGGAACATTTCCCTTTACAAGACTTGGATTGTTGATGAAGCGAGAGGCCTGAAGAAGAACGGCTATGCAGCCCCATTTATTCACATGTACGGAGTGGACAAGTGTGCACAGACAAAAAGCCTCCCCATTCACTTAAAGTACTTGGAGACAATACCTCTCATCCCTTTACTTCTTTTTTTTAATTCCCTTGCTGGGCTGCCAGTAAATATCATTAATTATACAAGACTGTCATTGCTTGTTAGACAATATACAACTGTGCACCTCACTTGAAACAAGTAGCTATTGCACCAATGAGTGATATATTGAGTGATTGGTGATTCGTGTAGTGGCAGGGAGGGTGTTGTTGAAACTAACGTGTAAACTTGCTTTGTAATGTTTGGGGCCTGATGGGTGATTCTTCCTGAATGATTGCCTTGTTTTTACATTTGACTATAATTACTTGCACGGTCCACTTCTTTCCTGTAATTCATTTTTTCCAAGTTCTTCAGAGACCAGTCAGTTTAGGTAACAAAACTACACAAAATGCCAAAATTATTTTTCTGTTCTTGTTCATCAACACTTTATGTCTATCTTGATCTTATTTGGGTCGGGACTCAAAGTCAGTATGGGACTACCCCAAAAGCAAGAAGAAGGAAGTTATAAACAATGCCTATCTACTTCAATGAGAAACAACATGACTCAAAGAGACCTAATCCTGTAGACTGTAGAGAGGAGTGCTGATTTGGAAAATGCTGAGTCGGGTGGTGGGTCAAAAGTCAAACTCAAATTAAGTGGTTGTTGTCTGAGAGGACTGTCACTGATGGACCACACAGCTAAATGTTATTGACAATTAACATGTGTGAGATGGATCAGGTGGGTACATGCAGCTACTTGTCTGAGATTGGTGGTAAAAGATTGTACTCACGTCTCAGTTAATCGCACTTGACTGCACCAGCCTATGTTTACTTTCTTCTTGACTCTACATTATTGACATTCACTTTTTTACATTCCACAGGCCTTCTTGTCTTCTGCTTTAAAGCTCCATAACAATCCTGGTTACCAAACTTGTTCAACCCTGCACCCAAGACGAACATTACAAGAAGAAGAATGCAGATGCACCGTCCATTTTGGCATTTATATATAGTATCATTTTTCTTCTCTTAACAATAAATTTTTTTTAAACTGTGTGGGTACTCCCTATTTTGTATTTTACAATCCTAGGTAACGTAACAATTAGATAACTTGGGACTCTGGGCTGAAGGACTGTTTGCATTTGGTAATTGAACTGTGTCATTCCCTCCATGACAGATGTGATGATGATAGGCTGCTCATCGGCTTGTTGAATATTGAGTTTGTCTGTGTCTCAACTTTCATCAATTCCCCATTCCCTTCATTCATCAAACCCCTAACTGCTGTTCCCCCAGGTTGTGTGAACTATTGAGGTGTGACTTAATAATGTAAACCATAAATGGATCACAGACTTGGTTGGGTGGATGTGATGAAAGCAACTCCAACTTTTACCGGATCTTCTTAACTAAAGAATAGCCCATCCCAGCTCTACTGTCCACCCAGGCATGAAGAGACATCATCATCATTGTGCAGAGTCTTAGAACAATGTCTGTCCCAGAATAGGTAGCATTAGTGTTCACTATGGCCTGATTCACAAAGGTAAAATCACACTCTTGGTATAAGTTCCCCTTTGCAGTGTAACTGTACTACCATTAACTTTACAAGTAGTAATTAACTAGTAGGAATAGTAACTCCTTTTAAAGTGATATGAGTTACTTACTATTCGCAAATTTAATAATCATAAAGTGAAGTTACTGATGGAAGGGTTCTGAGTTGTAAACTTACATTGCAAGAGTAAAATAACACCAAAAGTGTAACTTATTTTACCTTTGTGAAGCAGGCCTTTTGATGCCTACAAAATCTATGCAACATGGAGTAACTTTCTCCTTTGTCCTGACTCGCAGTTTTTGTAAGTTTAGTTTTAATTTTCTAAAAATACATTAAATTGTTACTTGCTCCCCAGGTTGCTTAGAAGTTACTAATGCGAGTTGTTGTTTGTAATATGACTTTTTGTCATGGTAGTCTATGTCTTGGATTACCCACTAACTCTTTGTTTTCTTTCAGTCTAGTTGCCTGTGATGGATATCACCTGCATCAGTCTCCCAAATGGGTGATATGGCTAGGAGAGCAAGAGAGCATGCACAGTTTGTGGAAATGTTCATGGAATTCTTCGATACATTCATGGTGAAAATGGCTGAAGGAATGTGTGGTTGCATGGAATGTGGGTATGTGAGTGATGGGGAATGGCTGGCAGTTAATTACAGTGAGGGTGAAGCTCAGAGAGCAGCTATGAATCAGTGGCTGTAACTTGGGAACCTGTTTTAAAGAACCTACACCCTCCTACCTGTTTGCTTTCGATTTCATCAATGTAAGAACCCTCCTTTCACCATCAAAAAACACCTTCATGGCACAAAGTAATTATTAGCAGAGATTCAAGCTCTCTACAGAATCAAATTTGTTGCTCCAGTATCTTAGGCATACTCAAAGATATTACTACATCTGGTAGGGCTCAGAAAGGTTATTATTCTGCCTCTGGATATAGCTGGCAGCAAGGGAGTAGCCAGAAAATAAACAAAAAACCACTTCATCTATATCTCCGATCACACCAAACACGCAAAGAGTGCAAACCTGGTTATCCTTAGGAGAGTTACCTTCATTCTTTGATCATCCATCCATCCATCCATCTATACATCCATCCTTGTATATGTACACCCATTCCTTCCCACATCCACCCATCAATATAGCCATGTATCCATCCTTTCACTCATCCATCCTTCCTTTCACGTACCCATCTGTCCATTCATCCTTCTTCCATGCATTCACCCTTTGACCTCTAAAAGCTTTCACTCATCCATTCATCCTTTCACACTTGCCACCATTCATTCTTTCACCCTTCCATCCTTTCATGTTTTCTTCCATATTTCCTTCCTTTCACCCTTCCTGACTCCTCCCATTCTTTCTTTTCTCTATCTAATCATCTATTGTGTCTCATCCTTACTTTTGCCTTATATTTCTCTCATGCTTACTTTTTCTATCTGCCACAGTCTGTTTCCCTTTATTTTTTATAATTTCTCATTATCTACTTCCTTTAGCTGTACATATCATCCCACTTAACACCCTAGAAAGAAGAGGCCCATAACTGCTAATTAATGTTCAGGGGACATCACCCCATGAAGCTCACTAGCAGTCTCTGCTTAAGCTGATTAAGCGGGGTGGGCTTCCCTACGCAACTGACTGGCAGAATTGCTTTTCTGCTGTGATGATTCTATGGTCCCCTAAAATTGTCTCATTCACAAAGACGTTGGCACAAAAGGAGTACCTGCATATGCTAATAAAAAACATAATAATGTGTCAAGTATGCAATCATTACATTTCAGAAGACATATAAGTAGATCTCATAGACAGCCTGTATGTATTGCAGAGACCCAGCTTCCACATAGCATCAGCCTTATTAGATTGTACATCCATCTGACTGCTCCTTCTTGAAGTCTTAGAAAAAAGGCTGCGGGGAAGAAAACTGTCACGCCAGGTGCGATAAAGACAATTAACACATCCATGTTCCAGGACTTAACTTTTACTAGCATCTCAATTGTGAAGTCTCTTCCAGTGGTTTAATAACGGAGTGCGCAGACATAAATAATGTCTCTTGATTGCATGCAGGTGATATGTCCCTGTAACTTTCGTTTTTTTTTTTTACACCAATTGACCCGCACCCTCTAACACTATTGAATTTACTGGCTTGTTAATCTGGACACGTGCGGCAGTACATTGTCCGTGTCAGCTTTTTCCACAAGATATCGGTTGCGCAGTCACCTGCTTCTGACAAGCAGTTTTCTGATGCATTCCCATGAAATATTGACTGATACATCTTCGTTGTGGGTCTCTTTGCCCCAACCCTCTGGTGTCTCCTGTTCTCTTTTTGTCCTGATGATGACCCTGGTCTAAATAATTGTGCAAAGGGGTCGAAAGGTCAACATTAACACATGTGGTCTGATTTTAAAATGTGATTGTGGTTTTCAACACTCACATCATGACTGCCGTTCTTGTCAGCATATTGTCCTAATCAGTCACATGTATATATTCCTGTATATAGCATGTAGGACTTGGCCTTTTTGGCTAAAGTTCCCCAAACCTTTTTGCTTTCCCCTAGACCGATTTCCTGACATAGAGTTGCCAATTTAGATGCTTTGGGTACTTTGCCACTGCTGATCAGTGTCAAAGTACAAGTGTTCCCTGTGTAAAGTATAATGGTAATTGGTTGGCCATGATTGGTATGTTTGCTTTACTAGTAAAGTCCCTAGTGATGTGCACTGTGTGTGCCAGGGCTAGAAATGCAAAGGTGGGTGGAGAAGGGAACTCAGGCCGGCAGTGTAGGGCCTGCGCGCAGTTTGCTAAGTTAGCATGTTGTCCAGACAAGTGCAACCACTTGTCAGGCCTTACTTTCCCTTTTGCGTACACAGTGGGCACCCCTGTGGTAGGTCCCGGGTAACCCCTGGGCAGGGTGCAGTGTAGGTAAAAGGCAGGACATATACTGAGGTGTGTGTTATGTCCTGACAGTGAAAAACACCCCATTTCGTTTTTCACTGGTGAAAGGCCATCCTGCCCATAGGACAGAATGGGGGAGGCTGGGTATTGTGTTTGTTAGCCTAGTTTCCCATAAGTTTAAAATGGAGAGGTGAAGTTTAGTATGTATGAGCTCACAGCGTCATAACACATCTTTCTATGAAAGTGGTTTTGTCACTGTGTGTTCAGAAACCACTCTTTTAGAAAGTGGCTGAGTTTTGTGTGTTAAGCATTTCTGTGTGTCTCTGCTGAATGTGGATTGACTGTCTGGATCTGAAAGGGGAGAGGAGCTGGGGGAGGTCTTGACCTAGGGAGGGGTTGAGATGGCACCAGGCTGACCTGCATCTGGAGAGTAGGCGAGGAAAAGCACCGGGAGGTGAAGAGGCCTGGGTTGCATCTATAAAACAATTGACCCATCTCCTGCTGAGTGATTAAGGATCCAGACCCCCAGTATCAAAGGGAGAAAGGTGACACTGGGAGGGAGACACCCAGAACTAATTTAGGCAGGGGTCAGGGACCCCTGAGCACAACGAACTTCAAAGACATTTAGGGGTATAACTATGAGAGCTGAGACCCCTGAACATTGGAATAGAAATGGATTGAGACTGAAAAGGCTTGGACCCATTTCGTGGTTAAGAGGAACCTCTCCTAAGGAAGGAACAACTGAAGAGACTGCTGGGAAGGACCAATCCTTGCTTCGTGATCTGGGGCTGGTCTGCAGTTTGCTGTTTTAACCAAGGAAGAGGCTGTTGGGACTGTGCTGTGTGCGCTGGGTCCCCCTGCTTGAAGAAGACTGTGCTTTGTGATGTGTCTTGTTACTCCAAGGGCCTGAGGTGAGCTGGCTCCCTGTTTGGAAACACAGGACCATAAAAGTTTCCGGAGAAGTTTCAAGCGACGCGGTGGGCGCGTGTTGTGGCAGCTTGAGACCCTCGGAAGGTGTGCCCTGTGATCTTGGACACACGGAGGAGAAGAGAGACTCGGACGCGCTGGGTGCGTGTCGTGGTGCACAGCAGGCGTTGGTGAAGAGCGCCTGGTCAGCTTATGCATCGGAGGTGACGTGAGACTCGGACGCGCAGGGTGCGTGTCGTGGTGCACCGCAGGCATTGGTGAAGCGCGCCTGGTCGGCGGGTGCATCGGAGGTGAAGGGAGTCTCGGACGCACAGGGTGCGTGTCGTGGTGCACAGGAGGCGTTGGTGAGGAGCGCCTGGTCAACGTGTGCATCGGAAGTGGAGTGAGTCTCGGACGCGCAGGGTGCGTGTCGGGGTGCACTGGAGGCACTGGTGAAGAGCTCCTCGTCATCGAGTGCACCGGAGGAGAAGTGAGGCTCGGACACGGTGAGCGTGTCGGGGTGCGGCCGAAGGCGTTGGTGAAGAGTGCCTGGATATCGGGGCACCGGAGTTGGAGTAAGTCTCAGTGAAGCAGTGTTCGTGCTTTGGTGCAACCTGGGACTGTGGAGGTAATCGGCTGATCATCATGTGCACCGGAAGAAAGTGAGTCTCTGCAACGTGGTGTGCGGGTCTTGGTGCCAACTAAGACCGCAGGAAGGAGTGCCTGGTGAACGCGCATTCGGAGTCGACGTGAAGTCCCATCAGCGTTGTGTGAGTGGCTTCGTGCCAGAGGAGACCCGGAGGGTGCTGTGGTGAACGTGCACCCGGAGTAACGTAATCTCAGGGGCGTGGGGTACGTGTGCCCTGCGGCCGCCTGAGACCTTCCTAACAGTCGCGGCCTGGACCGGCAGCCCGGAGGAGCTGAGCTGCCAGGCCGAGCCACTGAGGCCCATTGAGAAAGTTCTACACGGAAGGCCCAGTTCGCTGAAGGAGGAGAGGAGAGTGGGGTCGCGCCCCCAGGTAACGTGGATCACTGCCTGGGCGGGGTGCGGGCTCGGAGGGACACTCTCTCGGCCTCTCAGACCTTCTGGCGGCGTGAGCCTTTGCTTCGGCTCAGATTGGAGCCTGTACTGCGGTCAGGAGTGGCAGTGCTGGGGCCCGAGTGAGAAGCTGTACTTTATGTCATCGTTGATACGTGTGGGGGGCATCTGTTATCGAAGAGGCTGACTGTCGTAATACACATTGCCAATATTGCTGCTAACGACCTGCCGGACTGTCTTATGACGCCTGACATTATTTCTGCGTAACGAAGTACACGATTGTAGCGCTACGCATTGCATTATTTCTCCCTTGCAAAGTACAGGATTGTAGCGGCCCGCATTACATTATTTCTTCATTGCAAAGTACATGATTGTAGCTACTCATTGCATTATTCCTTAATTGCAAAGTACATGATTGTAGCGGTGCGCATTGCATTATTTCTTCATTGCATTGTACGTGATTGGGGTGTGACGCATTGCATTATTCCTTCATTGTGCAGTACATGATTGTAGCGGTACGCCTTGCATTATTTCTCCCATTGCAGGTACCAGGGTGTATTGTTACGCATTGTATTATTATTCCTTTGCCCAGCACAGGATTGTATCGTTACGCAGTGCACTATTGTTTGTCCATTGCAACGTGTCTGATTCTAGCATTACGACCAGCATAGCATTTTGAAACCGGTGGTTCGGGATTTGAACCTACCAACCAGCCGGAACGAATATTACTCTTTATTATATGTTGGCTTATGTATCGTGTGGTCTGATCGTATATCTTTTTACATAAAGTTTATACTCGTTTTATCAAACTCGTGTGGAGTCCATTTGTGGTGTCACCAGTGGGTTGTTGTGAGTGTGGTTGCACATACTGTACACTCGTGCCTTGGAGATAGGCCTGGCTGCCCATGCCAAGCTACTAAGGGGGTGAGCAAGGCTATCTCAAACGGTGTCCTTACTTGGCCTAGCGTTGCGTGGGGAGGCCCGGGTCTCGCATTTGTGACAGTGGCGCAGGACGTGGACTCCGGCTTCCAACATAGCACAAGCGCACTTATTCACTTTATGTCACTTTCACTGCGCCGTCACCTGTTAGGAGCACCTTTGGTCTTTTTAAGTAATCTAAATACTGTGTCATTCTCTTCTGTATCTTTTTTGTAATACTGGAATGACATTACTAAAATAAATGCACCTATCGCATAACTATACCTAACTCGTAGAGGAGTTTTTATCACACTATTGCAGTGGAAGTCCAGGGTTACACTTCCCCCATAGGGACTACCTTTTTTTGATAATAAAGCTCCTTCTTGAAAGCAGCATGTATCATAGGAAGATAAAGATTTGCATTTGCCAGACACTGCTGTTAGTAGCGATGTGCTAATTTGAGCATTTTTTCCATGTCATTTTGTGAAATTCCATGAAAATTTCGCAAATGACTCTCTTGTAGCGAAATGGGGTTTGACGGCACTTCATGTAATTTTACTTTGTCCGCGCACGCACCGCATGTAAATAAATCTTGGGAGATACAGGCAGGAGACTGCTTCAAGACATTTTCTGTGCAAAAGAGTCTTGCACTGGTAGCTCATGAGACTTTTTTTCTATGCAAGAAGCGTTTTGAAAAATTGCCTAGTCTGCAATTTCAAAAATGTTCGTGAATTTCAAGTAACAAGAAAATTCGATAATCTTGTGAATTTCGCAATTAAAATGTCACCCAGTCGCTAATTCTAAATGGGTGTCTGTGAACTGAACTAATTAATTTACAGTTTACGGGGCTCCTTAATGAGGATTGATCAAAATGCCTATACTCTGAAGGGTCACACTGTAGTGGGTGGAGGTGACTGGGTTTCTGTTTTTGGTTTGCTTGTTTGTCCTTTTGTTAGGTCTCGCCTACGCAGCGCGCATGCGCTGCATAGGAGAGACCTTTAGAAATCGGCACAGCTTTCCCTGCAAAAACGTGCACGCGTTGCATTGCTTCCAATGGCAACGCGTGCACGTCTGGCGATTCACTTGCGGGAGCGAGCAGCTGGCGCCATATGTTAATTATCGCGACTTGCCGCTCGCTCCCGCAAGGGAATCGCGCTGGCCCCCTCCTTTTGCCCCTCCCTCTGCTGACGCGCGAGGCGTGCGCTTGTGCTTGTTTTTGATTGGCATCCGCGTTCATAGAGTGAAAGTGTTGCCCGGTAAATAAATAGTGTGGGCGGCACGCTGCTCTCTGTTTGAACTAACAGATGCAGCCCTCCCTGGATCCTAAATGCGGATTTCACGTGGTTCCCAGGTCCTGAAAAAGAAACGCTTCAGATCGTTCTCTCTTGGGCTCGTTACACCTCTTTCTCCAAATTGAGATTGCTTGCAGTTTATTTCTCACGTGACCTTTCCAAATAACTACACTCCTACGGCCAGAGTAATGGCCTTTGTTAGGTTAAATTCAAGCATTTCTTTTTGCCATAGTTGTTTTGTGGTTTCTTTAAGTCCAGCAGGAGGCACTTCTTGTAAATTACTGGTTTGGACTGACTTTGAGATGTTCTTATTATGGAACTTAACTCTTCTGTAAAACGGAGATTTAGCTGTTGAACACTTATTTTCTCGATCAAACTTTGGCTCTGGTTCTGTGTGACCCTCGGCATGGCATGTATTTTCTTATAACATTTAGGCCTTTTCACTTGCTGAATGTCCTTGTATGATAATGTGAACTCTTCCCTCTCCCCCCTCATCCATAACTTTCTCTGTGCTCTGCTCCACTATCCATTGATAATCATGTATGTTTATATTTCTGTATTTGCATGCTTCCTGCACGGTTTACACTATTACAGTGGGCTCTAGAAATCTGTGTTTTTATGAAGTCTAGTAGCTCAATTGGTTTCCTATGAGAAATTGAGTCTGAAAGTCTTTAAGATGTCCTGATGAAAAAAGATTATTACGAAACAGTAGTACTTGGACCAGTGGAACGGCGAGAGTCTCTGGCTCCGTAGCAGCTTGCCATCCGCCTTCTCCTTTTAACATTTGATTTACTGAGGTATTTTACCTTGCACAGGAGACTCATGTCCTGCCAATTGCTCTAAATGTCAACCAGTTGAGCACTGGACCAGGAAAACTCCGTTTACCATGTGTAACAAATATTTCTATGCAATGATACAACTAAAGGTTGGTGGCAGCTGATTGTTAGTTGTGGAGCACAAGCTTTTTTTTTTTTTACCTACACCCTAGCTTGTGAAGGCTGCCAGCGGATTTACACAGATGGTAAATCTGTGTAGTCTGTCATAACTGGCACCCACAAACTCCTCTATAGTGTTGGGGCAGATGTGTGTCTGTGGAACTGGCATCCCCTACGTACATACGAATCCCCCAAACAGGTGGGTTGCCATTATAGGCTATCAGGTAGCTGTTTCCCACGCCCCCCCTTCCGCCCCCCTCCTCCTCGCCTTCAACGTATCTCTGCACTGCTAATTCTTATCTCCCCATGCTCCACTGGACATCGTTATCCAGGTTTTTGTGTCTGGCTTTGATCAACAAAATCTTCATTTTAATAGACTCGTTGTACTCACCTCACTGGATCATACCAGTTAGCACAGATAACCAGTGGTCTGCGAAGAAGCAGTGCCTTGACATATTCTGTGTCCAAGGATGTGGCCACTGCTATGAACAGAAAAAGGGATGTGCTGGCGCCACCCCCCCCCTCTTGTGTTCAACTGTAGAACTGCAGTAGTCCCCGATTGGCTCTGTGGCTGTCTGAGAGAAGTACATATCCCCCTCTGTTTTCCTGGAATGTCTAACACCACCATGGAATTAGAGATACTGGACACATTGTGGAATGTTCATTACATAGCAAAATTAGTAAAAGATGCACTTGACCCTTATTTCTTGCCATCAACATTTCGTAGTGCTGCACTTGTGCTGAATGTTTATTTGGGGCGACCACAACCCCCTCTGCATTTGAATATAACCCGGTCTTTTGAGCCAGGTGTTCATGTTCCCCATTGAAATCAAGCAGAAGCTCTGCGCACTACCACTGTTAAGAAATGATTTGACCAGGGTCGGGAAGCTTGTTGCGTTGTAAAGGCTCTCTGTTGCTGTGAACTGAAGGAGTAAGGTAGATTGTCCGGCATGCTGAGCACCCGATTTAAATCAGCTTAAATATTACAGACGTAGCTGCTTCAAGTGCTGTGGTAATGACCACTTACTGAGCGAGAAGTTGCTCGAGAACGAAGGTCCGTGTGTGTCGCCTAGTCTGAACCCAAGGTGGCTGTCTGCCAGAGTGAAGGTCTCATCGCTTTCTACGCATCTGAGAAAGATGAGGCGAGAGGAAGGTCCTGTACTGCCATACTACCAGCAGCAAGAGCTCAGGCAGCTGTTCTTGCTGTGTTGAGGTGCTCTTGCTCCTCATCAGTGTTGTCCTCTGTGAGCTTGAGTGTGGATTCTCTTCCATTGTCCCCGTGGTGCCCCTATGTTTTGAGCCTGCTTTCTGACCCCACTTTGGAGGATTATGTCCACATACCAGTTCCAGTGAGCAGAATACTACCCCATGCTGCTGTTTGAGAACGCCACCCGAAAGGCTGCTCACTGTTGGAGATTATAGGCCACAGAGACTTAATACACACTCTGTGTATTCAGCAGAAACAGTAAAGCTTTATACAAATACAGAAGCAGACCTTTACTGTGGAGACCAGCATCTTGCCTCTTTAGCATTGCCAGTGTTGGTTTTTACAAATGCTGCTAGTGTGAGTACTACCTCTTGTATTGTTGGGGGAACCATGTTCCCCGCACTTCATGTCTAGCTCACGGCAATGCACAAAACTTTATATTTTACTATGCGATTTGTGTTGTGTGTGTATATATAATGAGCAATGTAAACCAGAACAATTTAGTTTCAAGGCGCAGTGGCGAGGAGGTGGTGAATGGAAATGAAACGTGTTTGGAGAGATCAGACTGCAAAGGGAAACGTTATCAACAGATCATGGAATAACTAGGCAACTGTAACAAGTCTATACAATAGAAGCTTATTCAGGTTGCTTTTGAAAGTCTGTAGAGTTTTTTTTTTGTTGTTTTTTTTGCACGTGGACGGCAGTTCATTTTAGAGTTCAGTGCTTGCTGCGGAAATTTGTTTTCCTCCAGGTCTTTCCCTTCTCCATGTGGTGATGGAGAGCAGCTATGTTAGATCCTACATAGGTTCAATCCCGACGTGAGTTGAGTAAATATGTCTGAAGTATTTGGGAGCCTTGTGTGTTGCCTTAGAAATCCTGCAGAAGGTATTTAATCAAAATTGTTGATTGGTAGTCAATTTAATTAGCTATGATAGGCAGGCTCGTGATCATATTTTTCAGAACAGAGATGATTCTGGTGGCTCTGTTTTGGACCCTTTACAGTTCTGTCAATCATTGATCATGCGCCAAGGAACACTGATGAACAGTAGAGTAGAATTAGAGCTTGAATGAGGAGCGTTCGTTTCTGTATTTGAGTAATAAACAAGTTTTGGAGATATTGTAAAGAGGATATTGAGCATTGTAGTTGCTGCATGGGCATGGAGAGCTTGGAGTCAAGGATAACTCTTAGGTTATGTGCGTTTTTAGGTCGAGCCTCGAGTAGCGCGCAAGCGCTGCTCTGGCAAGACTTTGTTAGGGGTTTCAGAAAGCTGACCACACGCTCGTGCACAATGGCCTTTTCCCTGCGGTTACCCGCAAGCAAAAGGCCATGGTGCACGAGCGTGTGGTCACGCCTGCTGCTTGCAAGCGCGCGCACCACTCGCGTGCTTGTTCTGCTAGCGTCTCCCCGTGCTTTCCCTTTCTCTGTATGGTCTGCACGTCTGTTCGTTCCGTCCCACTGCTTTGCGCTGCTCGTCTCTGCTTTATGCCCCTGGACTGCTTTCTTTCACTCCCATCTCATTTGTATTCGGTGTTGTTTTGTTTGCTATTTCTCGGTGACGTGATAGCTGCTTGAATCAGTTTCTGTGGGGGTTCACTGAACGGAGATGTATGTAGGTGGGGACGAGAGGTGTGTGTTGCAGTGAACACAAAGCAAATACAACCATTCCTGTCCATTGATAGAGACACATCCCTACTAGGAAATGTGTTTTTAAGGATCCGTATTTATTTTTACTGTTGAATGTGGTCCTTGAATATTGAATTGCACTCCTAAATCCTTTATCGGGCGGTCCTTACATCAGTTTCTATCTTTCCGTTTCATTTGCCCAGCCATTTACCCGATATGTTAGCTGTTGATGGTTGCGGGGGGCGGGGGGCGGGAGAGGGGGGGAGACTAAAGGAGGGGGGGAGACTAAAGGAGGGGGGGGCGTTCTGAGAAGGAAGTTCATTGGCATACGTTTTCTCAAACTGTATGAAAATAGTTGTCGAGTTGAATTGCTTCATCTCCCTCCCCCCCCACCAATTTATTTCTTCCTTTCACCAAATATGTTAATCTCGGCTCGCACATAAGAGGCTGGCACGTTTCCTTTCTTTGCTTTAGCCCGCCTTCTGGGAAATGTATGTTGAAATGAAAGTGCTTTGTCCTGGCTCATCTCATTGTGGCATTCATGGACGGGGAGCCTTTTAAATGAGGCTGTTATAGGAGTAACCTGAGCCAACAAGCCCTTGAGTTGCTGTCTGTGCAACTATGACCAAGAAGTAGTAAAGGCGGATGCGGCCTTTTTAGTACGTTTATATTTCATGCCTTCATGAGAAGTAACGTTGGAGGATGTTGAAATCTGGAATTTTATTTGCATCTCTTTGTTAAAAATATATGGGATTAAGCACATTGTAACATTCCAACAACTGCTTATTTGAGATCGTCTCCAGATGTTCAATTGCGGCACAGTTTCAGATGTGCACTTATAACAGGTTTGCACAAACCTTGTGGGTTTCCGTAGTTTTCTGTTTTGCATGTAGGGTGCCATTAGGAAAGCTGCTGTTGGGGGACTAGTCTTAAACATCCGGTTCTAAGCCAAAGGGGAAGTCCTTTCAGTAGAGCTATGACTTTACCTGCAAGGCCTTTTGAGCACACCAACCAAACCGAATGCTCTCTGCTCTGGACATGTAAGGTCATGGCACGGACTTGACTGCTTAGTAAACATCAGTTGTCTCCAGCCTTTTCTGTAACTAGCTAATTATGTTTAGGGCTCCCGGTTTTATGGTATTTGTTTGACCTTTCCGTCTATTAATCCATATTTATTTTTTGTTAACTTTATCTGTATTTATCCATGTTTATTATGGGTTTTGTTAAAAAAAATAAAGCTGAAACTGGTATATTTCCACATTTATTTAACCAATAAATATGCAGTCATGCGTAAAAGCCTGCCAGGTTTCAGTGATATGAACACCAGCAGAAGATAAATCAATGCACTTATATAAAAATATGCACTTTTCAGTATCAGCCTTGCGCATATCTACTGCTGTTTAAGCCTCTTTACTGAGATTTCCTTTTTTTAACCCTCTTACCTATCAATCCACACAGTTATTGGCCTGGCAGTCATGGCAAAGTGTATGCAGAATCACTCCAAAAGCACCCACTTTCCGTTTTTATCCACATTTAAAAATAAATACAGACAAGAAAATAAATGGTTTTCTCTCTGTATTTATCTGTAAAAATCTGTAAAAACGGAAAACAGGGAGCCTTAATTATGATCAATGAAAATGATCCCTAGCTCCTGATATTGGTGATGTAGTAGTGGCCACCTCCAACAAGACGGTCAGCAGCGATCACATCCGCGTATTACGCAGGGTTACCAGAAGTCTTCCCTCCACATGGGTAATACAGAACAGCCAGAAGTGCACCCCTTTGGCCCAGAAGCAATAATGGGAGCAATACATCTCTCCAGTTCAAATAATAGCTTTAAATACATTTTGAAAATTCAAACATTTTTTCTCCAAACAGCTTATGAGTTCTGAAAATACACAGATTTTCATCCCGGATGTGTGCTTTTTAATTTTGGCATACAAACAATAATTCAACCAAGCAACAGTTTCTATTGTTGGAGGCAGGGCTGCACACAGGAGAGCTACTCACAAGGAGCTGGCGGGCTACTCGTTGGAGACACCTGGTATACATGATAAACCTAGGCCTGACTCATTTCTGTCGATAGCATTCTAGAATTTACTCAGTGTGATCACCTCCGCCCTTCTTTGATGCATGACGACCCTCTATGCTGTTTCAGATTTAAAAAAAAAAGTTTTAATGTCAATCCAGAATCCGTTCCCTGGCTCGTGTATTTTTCAGTTGAAGGTGCTTGCTTTTTGCACGGTTCCTTTGCAGGCATGTGTTGCCCCACACTCGTCCTCCTTCCCTCCATGTTTTCTCCTACACCGCCCTCCCTCCGGCCCGCCAGCAATAAATAACCAGCATTGGCATAGCCAATAGGTCTCGCCTTTGGGACCTTATAAGTGTTTAACCATGCAAAAGTTAATGTTGTTGCACCAAGGATATTATGCTGCGTAACTAAATACTTAGAAGGTCCCAAAAGCGAGACCTATTGGCTATGCCAATGCTTGTTTTTTAGTTGCTTTCAGCACTGGAATGGAGCTTGGATTCTCTGTTTCACACGAAGGGTGATCAATTTAGGTATACACACAGAGGGGGGTATTCACAAAGAAGTGGCGGTGAGAGGCGTTAGCCTCCATGGCTTAACGCCTCTCACCGCCACTTCGGAAACGCCAGGCTGCACCCTATTCACAAGAATGTGGTGCAGCCTGGCGTTTCCCCCTGCGACGGCGCTAAGTCTCACGACTAAGGGGCATATTATCAAGAAACGGCGTTAAAATTATCGCCGCTTTAGCGGCAGAAAACTGCCGCTAAAGCGGCGATAATGGGCTTGATAATATGCCCTTGAGAATTCCAATAGAAGCCCATGTTCTGGTGTCAACATGGGCTTCTATTGTAATTCTCAAGGGCATATTATCAAGCCCATTATCGCCGCTTTAGCTGCAGTTTTCTGCCGCTAAAGCGGCGATAATTTTAACGCCGTTCTTGATAATATGCCCCTTAATGTCAAAACAGGAACCCTTGCACCAGAACGCAAGGGTGTCTGCGAGCAGGGAGGATTGTTAATGCACAGGAAGGTGTCCCTTCCTGTACATTAACAAACCGAAAATGCCAGTTTGCTTTTTCCATGTGTGCTGCTACATGCAGCACACATAGAAAAAGCAAAAACGAGGAGAAATAAAGCTTTTCTCCTCGTTTAGCCCCCTTAAGACCTGATTTTTCTAGGTCTTAAGTTTGGCGCTGCCACCTATTATCGCCGCCCTTGATAATAGGCGGTAGCGTCAAACTTAATGGGTGTTGCGGTGGTACGCTTACAGCAACACCCACTGCACACCCCCTTTCGCGCTAAGTTTAGCATGAAAGGGGCCCTATTCTCAAGGCAGCATTAAGCCACGTTAAGTGGGTTAATGCTGCCTTGAGAATAGGGCGCTGGCCCTCTCGCCACGGGAACGTCAATAAAAGTGACGTTCCCGTGGCGATAGGGGCTTGTGAATATGCCCCACAGTGTATTTTCGGGTTTGTCACGTTCACGTCTTTTCTCGTTTCCGTTTGGTTTCTTTTTGGTTCATTGACTCACAGAGCACTTTTGGTATGAATGGAGGGTGTGTGCACAATTCGTATGATTTGAACCTTGCGCTCAGCTCAGCATGTTTTTGGATTTGCCTCTCAATTGTAGATTAATAACATGAGTCATGTTTCTGTGGCATGTCGTCCTTCTTAACGTCTCATGGGCTCTCCTTATTTTCTAGTTACCCCTGACGAAGAGCCATTCACGCCCAAAATGCATTGGGTTACCCGGGACTCACAACATACTTCAATATGTCACGAGTAACGCCTGGAGGGGCAATTCCTGTCATGTAAAGCGAGGAGTTATGCTGTTCCTACTTTGAATGAGAAAAACACATGGAGAAAATGGAGAAAACATTGAGACTATGTTTAAAAATCTGGATCTGTCTGTTGATTTTTGTAATGTTTCTGCATCGCAGTGCATCTTGTCTAGGGGGCGTGACGACGCCCCTGATTTCATGGCTATACTCTGAAAACAGCATCTAGACCTTGCAAGCTTTCAGGAGGCAGCAGAAAACTTGGGGGCCTCTAGTGGTATGTCAGGATGTCTCGAGTAGCCTAAGTGGGACGGACCTCTTGCAGCCCTGCACACTTTCAACACGAGCTGTGCAGAGGAGCCTGTGAAGGGCCAGCAATTTTTGCAAAGTTTTTGGGCCCCTGATGCTGCACCTCAGACAGTGTTATGTAGACACTGAAAGTGAAGCAGCCCTGAACTGGTAGGTGACCAGGCTAAACCAGCAGAGGATCAGCGCTAAAATCTTTAATGCAACAGACAAATCCGGAGAGGATGTAGCCTTATGGGTAGGGCGGTCGACCTCCAAACTGGGAACCGGGTTCGAGTCTTGGCAGGGACGCTCAAACATCCTGTGATCCTGCGCAAATCACTTAATCTCAAAAATGATTGTGTCCATCTGTAACGGATCTGGTGCTCATGTAAAGCGCTCTGATATCTTCGTGTCACGCTATGTAAAATTCTTAAAATAAAAGATTGAGTTAATGCTGGTCCACACCAGCAAGTGGGGCAGAGGCACAACATATCCATAAGGCCATGTCCGATCCATTATTCTGTTTTGTTGTGGCATCTCAATTTTTCAAATTTGGTCAAGGTAAGAGCAGAGGAATATTTTCTTTGCATAGTAACGAGAACGTTACTTTAGAAGGAGGTCACTACTCAGTGCGTCCCCAACATCAGTTTTAGAACTGATCATAATGGAAAATGTAATCAAATGCTCATTTTAGGACCTCGTCAGATTTTAAAGAGAAGTATGAAAAACACACAGATTTTGTGGTTTGGGGTTTTACAGTTAAGTTTCACAATCAGTCATATCAGACTACCGCCCATGGAGACCTTGCTGAGACTCGTTCAATTTCTGTGTTTACTTTGGCAGTGTGTGCTGAGTGGGAGTTATTTACTCGTCAAGAATGCAAAAATTAAAAAAACTAAAATTGCCTATTTTAAAATCCACATGGAAAGCGCAGCGTTGTTAAAAAAAAACAAGCATTTGTAAAGCAATAGGTCTCGCATTTGCGATACTTTCAGCTATTGGCATTGTACATGACAATGCATTTATTTATCTGTTTAAAAACAACACATAAATAAGCGCCATTGTCATTTACAATGCCATTAGCTCAAAGTCTCTTAAATGCGAGACCTGTTGCATTGCAAATGTTTGTTTACCCTCTTGCTCTGCACTACGGAATGACGACATAGGGCTCTGAGAAGGCAGTAAGGCCACATGGTATCACTTAGCCAAGCACCTTCATAAATAACAGGCATAATGTGAAAACAAACTGTTATTAGCATTATGAATATTTTAATATTTATGAGTTGTGCTCTCTCGACACACCTAGCAACCTTGTTGATTGGACTTGTGCTGCGTAAGCATGTCTCAGAAAAACAAAAATCGCTGAAAGTGCACGTAGCATTAATTTAACTAAATGTTGATATATATGGTGCTGTGGTGTTACTTTCTGCTGGGCTAGCAATGACTAGGTCCGATATGGCGAATATAAGTATTAGAAAATAAAATGAGTAGTGTTCCGGGCGTTAATGTGTACAGGGAGTTTGTGCTGTGAGCAAGGTGCCCCGGTGAAAGTGGTCATTTTCTTTCACTGATTCATTCTTATTGTTGTGTGACTTGGCATTTATAGTGTGCACTACTTCCCCCTCTGGACCTCTGTGAACTGATTAGAGAGAGAAGACACTAAAACGAAGTCAGGGCCAACTCAGCCGTACATCTTACTGAAGTCGATAGTCAGTGTAACATTAGATTGGATAAGAGCAACTTGTTAGTTGCAGCGCATTGAAACAGCAAATCTGTGGCAATTAGCGCTATAAATGAATGTTTTGTACTTGCTTCTACTGTTACTATTGATGGTTTTCAGTTTTTATCACAACAATGTTACTTCAGAAACGTCCAAGGTCTTCAAGGCTTTGTATAAATTTGAATCAATACTATATATAAGTACCACTCCACTCCCATAGCTTACTTTGGATGTGCAGACTGCGATCCATCAATGCTAAAGCGCATCAGCCTCTTTTCTTTCTGACAGTGGAGGAGGTATAAGGCTCTGATCCCTGGTAACGACAACCACTATATTTAATGACGGCGATGGGTATGTCTGTTGCTGTGCAAAACCCTACACAAGCAGTGAGAGAGTGGATGGAGTGGGTGCTGTTAACCCCGTTTCGCTATGAGGGGGCGGGTTGAGGGGGCCACTACATCTATTTGGATGGATGAGATCCTATTCCCTCTATTCCATACCTTAAGGTGTCAACGCAAGGACTATGTAAAGCAATCCCCAATGGCCTCCAAATCTCCATGCCAACTTGCTAAAGTAACACATTGGCTGCATATAACTGTGGGAGATGCCAGCTGCTCTATCCCGGCTCTGCGGTCGGCCAACGTCTGTCAACGCATACCTCGTATGGGGAAAACGGCGATCCTGCTCCTAACTCATCGTACCCAGAATTGTAGTTTACAGGGGAGCTTTCGAGTCAACCACCCCTCCCCCAAGCTATACCTGCCCCACACTTACCTGCAACTCGGCCCGTTCCGTCTCCTAACGGCATTTCTCAGCCTCAAAGTGCGCCCATTCGTGCTGGATGTAGTGCAGGATGCCAGGCACGCTAAATTCCTGCCGTCCTCCAGGCTCTGGAGCTGCTGTTCCCCGGTTAGGCACGGCCCGGAAAGCCGCTCTCTCCTCCATCATGGAAGCCGTGGCCTTCTGCCTGTGTATGCTACAAAGGGATCCATCCAAGGAAAGAGAAGGCGCAAGCGTACATCGAGCCAACACCACTTCCTGCCAGAAAGAGAGCCGAAGACAAGGAGCTGACAGGCAGAGGCAGAGGAAAGCCTATGGACAGAAAAGACGGACAACAACAACAAGGAGAGGAAGACATGCAATCAAAATGGAAAACAGACAGCACTGCGAGAGAATGCGTGAGGCAGGCAGACAGAGAAAGATCAAAGACTAGTTAATGAGGTCTGATAGAGTTAACAAGCAGTGGCAAATCCAACAAGCATTTGCAATGCAATAGGACTCGCATTTACGCAAGACCTATTGCATTGCATCATGGACAACGGGAGGGAGGGGGAGAAAGGCACTGACAACGGGAGTGCGGGCGGGGTGAGGGGGTGAGAAGGCACGGACAAGGGGAGGGATGGGGGAGTAGGAGAACCTCATTAAAGAAAATAGTGCTCACATTCTAAATAACACGGACTGCGTAACACTCGAAGTAAAGGGGCCAGTAGCCATGGGAGGGTACAAAGACGACATGGCCAAAATAAGGAGAGACTGACAACCTCATAATCAATCAGATGGCAGCATTTACGAAAGACAATGACATGAGCCAATTAAAAACATGGGCGGAGAGTGGGCGGAGCTTCAACGGAGCTTCCACTCCATAATGGATTACTGCATGCCTCGCAAAGCGAGCAGCGCATGTGCTCTGCCGCTATAGGTTCGACCTAAAAAACAGTAACCATTCATGCTAGAAAACTATCATTGGTCAGCTGCAATTCCACAAAATGCAAAACAAATTTAGCATAATTTACGTTTGCCTACGTCCCAGCAAAGTATCTCTTTCAAAACGAAATCTCATAAATTGATTTTTTGCTATCTTGCTGCTACTTTTTGTGCATTTCTCATATATCACGAACTTGGCCAACAGGCATTAGAGTGCTTTATATAAGCACTAGATGAGATCTTTTTCAAGGTACGGGGAGGTTGAGGAGCATAATTATCAATGTTTTGCATTGCCGTTGTGCCACTGCACACCACGTAAGGGGATGCAAGGCTGATGCAAAACCTAAATGAGATTTAACAAGACAATGCAAGGTCACCTTGCATGGCCCTAAGTGGCTTGATAATTTTAGAGTAACGCATGGCCGTGCAAATCGCTGCCTTCCATTACTCTGTGTCAGGGAGGAGAACCATGGGTGGAGCGTGGATGTTCCCATGCATCCACCCATGGATTCTGACACATTCCCAGATTTACCAACAATGGTAGATCGGGAATGCACCAGAATTTCACGCTTCCCAACCAGAGGCGCAGCAAGAAGAAATATTTTTATTTTTCCTTGTTCTTTCCGCTTTCTAAATGTTCTGCATTCTAGAGCTTACTTAGAAAGAGGAAAGTGCCTCTAAGGATTGCTTTTGTGCAGGAAGGTATTCAGTATGCATATAGGTGCCACAAGCCGGCAGAAACAGTGACTAAACACCCTTTGCTTTGGAGCCAGGTTATGCAGAGACTGCTGCATGACGTTTGTGCAAACAACTCTGTGCTTAGCTTGGCTGTGCTTAAGCTATCCCAAAACATGCAGCGCCCCATTAAACGCTCCCACCCTTTTGTGTGGCAGCAGCATGAAGGATGCCTCGTCACTCACTCCTGGGCTCTTTAAATGCACTTATTTTTATTGTTTCTATTATTTTGGGTTAGAACATTTTTATTTTTTGTTTATTTTTATTTTGTAAATATTCATTAGCAAATGCTGTAAAATGACTGTCTTTCCCCATAAAATAGCTATTGTTGCAGATATCTGAAGCTGCCCCGTGTCAGGTGCGGGCAGTTCATCCAGTCATGTCTTTTATGCTGAGATACTTTAGAGTTAATGTACCTGCTGCTGGAATCCTAGTGCACCTGCACGTCACATAATTGAATACCGAAGGAGCCAGCATAGCCTTTCATCTTGTCCAGGTCGATAAGTAAAAACAAGCCCATATTATTGTTCCTTCTCGACCTAGTGGGTCTGCTTGCTCCTAGTATTTATTGTAGCTGCACGCTGAGACAACTTTTATGTGTTTGTGTTTTAGTAAAGCACAGTGGGTGGCTTCTCAGTCACCTCTAGGACCATTGTGGAGGTGACAGCAGTTCATGTATAAAAGAAAGGCACTCAAACAGTTAAGGGTGAAATTTTTAGCACCCCCAGACTGCGCAAAGCTTAGCTGGCAGCTCACGGTCCTTGTGGCATGCTGGGGGCTGGCTCAGCTCATGGCTGGCTACAGTGTTTCACCCAACAGCGCAGAAATTTCACTGACATCATGGCAGTGCCACTAGAGTCTTCAGTCTCAAGATTTGTTTAACAGTACGATAAGGTTACAAGGACACTTGTTTAGAGCCCTACCATTTCTGGTGCTTATCAGCAGTTTTAAGATCTTCTTATAGTTTTTTGTTGCTCGAATGCATGCAATTTCTGATATTTATATGTTTCCCTCATCGTCATTGCTTGATTTTTGCTTGCGAGAAAGTGTCACTCATAGTAGTTGAATGTCACTCATAATTACACTGAAATTATGAAAATGTCACACATAAGCAATCTGAAACCTTGGCAGCTATGGGTAAATCATGTAAAACACGAGCCTCCGTGATCTCATCTCGTGCCTGGTAATGGGAAACAACAGTAAGGATGAAGGCTCGTTGAATAGGTACGGCAGCTGTTTGCCCTCGATCCAAGTTGAATGTTTTTTTCAGCAATAATTTGTTTTTCCGTGTCCCAAAGGACCAACATTTGCCTGCAGGTAATGAGTAATGGTCATTTCGAGTTCGTGCGCAAGGTGGGAATTGGTAGTTGGTGTGTAAGGCTGCACGTATTCTGTGCCAATACCAGAACTGGAAGACTGGTGTCCCTATAGAAACTGAGGGCCTCTGTTTCCCGGTGAGCAGTGAATATCCCCAGTGAAAAAAGTGGTAGTGTCCTAAAACTTCATCGCCCACGCGTTTTAATTCTTTTCAGACAGTCTCATGCTCGTACTAAGATTTTTTTGTACTTGCTGAGGACACTTCTAAAGGGGATGTTGTTAAGCAAAAACAGAATGTTTCTATGTTGTCCAACAGAATCTTTAACCAGTTCAGCAAGCAAAATCCCCGGCGGTTAATGTTTTTAGAAAAGATTTGCGTTATGTGGCTCATTTGTTAATTAACTTATATTGGAGAAATAGTGAGGTACAGTAGCTCATAATCATTCAGTGTTGGTGCACTCGGATAGTATACCAAGATGTGTGCGTGCCTTCGTTATGTAATTTTTTTTCTGTGAATTATTCGGCTTCCTACTTCTCAAGTTTCTGCCTCTTGATGGCCCACGCATTTTAATTCTTTTCAGACAGTCTCATGCTTGTACTAAGATTTTTTGTACCTGCTGAGGACACTTCTAAAGGGGATGTTGTTAAGCAACAACAGAGTGTTTTTATGTTGTCCAACAGAATCTTTAACCAGTTCAGCAAGCAAGTGTGCGTGCCTTCATTATGTAATTTTTTTTCTGTGAATTATTCAGCTTCCTACTAGTTTCTGCCTCTTGATGGCAAGTGGCTTTGGTTTCAGCGCAGGGCCTATAATAGAAATTGACCCAATGTAAGAGACCCCTTAATCCATTTTTAGGTCGAGCCTGAGCCAGCGCGCAAGCGCTGTTCTGGAGATGATCTGTTGTAGTACAGTACGGAGAGAAGTCCCGCCCACTCCCCCGCCCATATTTTTTATTGGCTTGTGTCTTTGTCCTTCGTAAATGCTGGCTTCTGATTCCTAAATAGGCTTTTTAGTCCCTCCTTAGTATGGCCATGTCTTCATTTGTAACCTCTCATGGCTACTGGCCCCTTTACTTGGTTGTTACACAGTACGTGTACTATTTTCTTTATTGAGCCTCTCGCTGTGATCTCTGCTAGAACGCGTGCACCTGCCACTGACCCTCTCGCTGCACTCTCACCTGGCTGCTGTCAGGCTGTTATTGGGTACCATGCATTCAGCTGCTCCGGGCCCGCCCTAGCGCCATCCCTAACTCTATTCTAACTCTTGTGCTGTTTCTGCTGCCCCTGATGGTCCTATGCACGGTCCCCCAGGGCCACAGTGGTGTCATTTATTGTGTATAAAAGTATACACATACGCAAACGCTTTGTGCTTCCTGTCAAACAGATCCCAGCGTAAGATATTGTAATCGGTTGAACAAAAAGGCTTTCGGACCTAGCAAATGGCAGCTGACTGTGGGACACTGCCGCAGAGGCCGATTTGGAAAGGTCGGAGACAATGCCACCCGCCCAGCCTTAATGCGCCGGGGCTTCTACACATTTAGCGCTGCTGATTAATTCTCAAGAAAACACATTATGTTTAATTAATATTATAGAGCTCTCAGGTTTACGCATGAGTAGTCCAGGTATTTGATTTGCATTTTAGGACCTGTAGTCCTGATTTACACTGGCATGGTCAAAGCAAAAGCCTTGACTGGAAACACTATTCATGCAAGAAGAAGCTGGGGAAATTGTGAGCTCCAACATTACTAAACACATATTACCAGATGGAGTACTCTAAACACAGTACTATTTTGTGACTGAACTACACCTTTTCCAAAGGCTACCGTGCTAATTTATCTTGGACAGAGAGTTTTAAGATGGTTTGCTGAAAAGACCCTCCACTCGTTGAGTGGCTGCTTTTATCTGCTCACGCGGTAGAGGAGGCGGGCGAAGACAGCGAGGACTGACAGCAGCTTGTGTAAAGACAAGGTGGGTCCCGAACAGTCAGTGGCAAAAAACATTGCGCGGGGCAACATACTCTTTCTACAGTGTGTGGTTCCAGCTTGCTGTCAGACT
This sequence comes from Calotriton arnoldi, assembly GCA_963921515.1. NCBI lineage: Eukaryota > Metazoa > Chordata > Amphibia > Caudata > Salamandridae > Calotriton > Calotriton arnoldi. The sequence continues at coordinate 93,923 of CAWUFW010019657.1, forward strand.
ACATTTCGAGTCTGTGTGCTGGCTGCTAGCTCTTCCTACATTGCGTAATGTTAAGACTGGACGCGTATACCTTGCAACCCGACGGTCTGAGTGCGTCATGGGCAATCACTTCCGGGTCGTTCTGTAACTTCATGTTTGAAAAGTAGTTGAGTGCCGAAACAAGATAGAATCAGTCGGATTTAATAAGCTCCTTTATCGGGGGCAAACGGTAAGGTCAACGTTTGGTAGCCTCTTGCACTATTTTGGTAAGAACGCATGTAAAATGACAAACTGTTCCCGTGGAACCAGACATTGAGTACCAAGCTCTTGTCTTTTTATAGCTGGATACCAACACACATCTTTAGCTCAAAATCTAGTGCTAAATTTAGGGTTACCATATGGCTCCATATTTCTTGCCTTGATTCCCATTGACAGTGAATCAGTAGTCTTCGTCCATTTGATTCAATTGAAAACAACCAAGACAACCGCTATAAGACTACATAGTTTTTGACAGATGCAATGAGCACCTAATTTTTCAATAGGTAACAGCACATAAATGCATTGCGTTTTTAGGTCGAGCCTGAGCCAGCGCGCAAGCGCTACTCTGGCATGATCTGTTGTAGTACAGTACGGAGAGAAGCCCCGCCCACTCCCCCGCCCATATTTTTCATTGGCTTGTGTCTTTGTCCTTCATAAATGCTGGCTTCTGATTCCTAAATAGGCTTGTTAGTCCCTCCTTAGTACGGCCATGTCTTCATTTGTAACCTCCCATGGCTACTGGCCCCTTTACTTGGTTGTTACACGGTACGTGTACTATTTTCTTTATTGAGTTTCTCCTACATTAGGCACGGCGACGTGCTTTGCTTACATTCAGTGGGCCATGCCCACTTTCACTTTCAAAGCAGCCGGGACAATGGTGGCAGTTTGGCGCAGCACCACTTTAGCACCACCACAGCAAAACCGCAGCACCAATGAATACGTGCAGCACTACCTCAGCACCATGTCAGCATCAGCACAGCACTACTTCAGCAGCAGTCAGCGTCACTCAGCACCACTTCAGCAGCACCACTGCAGCACCACCTGAGCGTCCCTCAGCAGCATCTGAGCACTACCACAACACCAGCACAACACCACCTCAACATCATTCAGCCCCAGCGCAGCACCACCTCAGCACCAGCGCAGCACCACCTGACTACCAACACAGCACTACCTCAGCATCAGTGCAGCACCACCACCTCAACACCAGCACAGCACCAGCTCAACACCAGCATCTCCTCAGCATCACTCAACACCACCACCTCAGCACCAGCACAGCATCACTCAGCACCATCTCAGCACCAGCATCTCCTCAGCATCACTCAACACCACAACAGCACCACCTCAGCATCACTTGGCGCCACCTGAGCACCATCACAGCATTACCGAAGCACCACCAAAGCATCACTGAGCACCACCTCAGCATCACTGAACAACACCTCAGTATCACCCAGTACCACCTGAGCAATGCCTCCTCACAAGCACACCACCACCATAGCACTACGTCAGTTTAACTCAGTATGACCTCAGCACCAGCGCAGCACCATCTCAGCACCACCTCAGCACCAGCGGAGCACCACCTCTGCACCAGCACAGCACCAGTGCAGCACCACCTCACTACCAGTACACCACCACCCCTGCATCAGTGCAGCACCACCACCTCTGCATAAGTGCAGCACCACTACCTCAGCATCAGCGTAGCACCAGCACAGCATCACTCAGCGCCACCACAGCATCACTCAGCACCACCTCAGCACCAGCGCAGAATCTCCTCAGCATCACTCAACACCACCACACCACCACCTCTGTATCAGTTCATCACCACCAGCAAAGCACCAATTCAGCACCAGCGCAGCCCCATCACAGCATCAGTGCAGCACCACCTCAGCACCAATGCAGCACCACTTCAGCATTAGCACAGCACCACCTCTGCATCACTGAGCACCGCCTTCGCACAAGCACACCACCACCTCAGCACCATGTCAGTATAACTCAGCATCACCTCAGCACCAGGACAGATAAACTAGAAGACATTGTATATGTTAATTCTTTTTTTAATAGGGTCGTTCATTTCTACATAATGTTTACTTGCTTATATATAAGGTAACAAAAATGCTTAGAACACTTTTTTATTATAACTTTTCAACATGCTGCACAGCAGCCACACTGCTCTACAACATAGCTTAAACACATTAACAAAGCCAATAGCTCTGTCTAAACACTTATAAGGTCTAAAAGGCAAGACCTATTGGCTATGCCAATGCTTGTTTTTATTTCAGCCAGTTTTATTGAGTTTTAGAATGTAACAAAGGCGTGCACAGTACACTTCCGACAGGGTGGGGATCGGGGGAACAACAATAGACTTGCGGCGTGAGATCCTGATACATGTTAGAAAGGTTGTGGACTGGGGATGTAGGAATACAAGAGAATCGTAAAGCAAAACATCAACATCAACATCCCCAGGTGAACAGGAAGATCTCCCCTCAGGGGGCGAGTGGTTTGGTATCCCCCACAGAAATGCACCATGTCACATTAAGAAAAATAGAAAGAAAGCACAGATAAAAGCAACATATAAAGGCAACTATGAGGAAAGAAAGACAGCAGAGTATGAAGAGCAATGGATGGAAGAGGGAAAGGGAGGGGGGATATATTATATAATATTGACACTCCTGAGAGAACCGTTAGCTGGACAGTACTGGCAGTATCCGTATCCATCATAAGATTTCTGAGCGTTCTGTGCGACCCACATGGCAGCGCAACCTCTACGGTGGTTTGGCCATCTGTAAGTACATATCAAAAGAGACCTATAAGTGTTTTGCACTGGATGCATTATGTAATCTCTTGTACATTATGCTGTCTGCACTTCTAATCGAGCATAGCATGTTCCACCACTTTTTAAAGGCGATTGCGGACATTGATTCACACTCCATTAAGCCCATCTTGGCATCCATCGTCAGCATGAGGTCTGATAATAGCAGCTCTTGCTCAGGGAGCAGCAAGGGGGATGGATTAGCTGAGAGTCTATTTAAAAAATGCTTTCACTGTGAGATGGTGTACTATCACCATTTATTTTCAAACCAAAAATTACCAAGGCATTGTTTTTTGTACTTTTGTGCCCGATAATACTCAAATTCCTCTGGAAAGCATCCATAAGTGGATAAGAAATAAACATATGTAGGTGGCTGTCTTTTGGAAGATCGCACTTCAGACACCGGACAATGCAGCTACACCAAAAGTTGGAAAGGTTTTGATGTCCAAAGTGAATATGAACGTGAGACATCTTATGAGACTGATCTAAATTAATGTCAGGTAGCGTGAAATCTTCCATTATGTGTTCTCCCGCTTTTGGGACTAGTTGAGAAACTCCTTCGGGATCAAAGACTCCATTTACAAGGGAGTGAATGGTTAAATTTGCCAGCAAAGAGTCAGCCACCTTAGAATCTGAGAGTTGACGATCTGTAGGCCATGATCCCCCAATTTTAGACGGTAGTATGGAGGGTACTACTGGCAAAAGATTTCCGGAAATTACTTTAGCCTCTACATGATCTTCATGTTCTTTTTGGGAAGACTCCGGCATCCCTACTGATTTGAAACTTGTTTCCTTTTTAGGAAAGAAGGAAGGGATGGTATTTAAACTCTTCAAAAAATGTATTTGCAGTGAGTTGTTCCTTAGAGGATTAGCTCTAGTTTTTTTGCAAGCTCTTGTGTACACTAATCTGCCAGAGCGTAATTTTTTTGCGGCCATATCTTAGTTCTTATATTACAAGTCCCTTAGCCAGGCCGGCCAGCACAGCCAGAGAGGTATAGCTCCAATGCGCTAGTGCGCCGATGCGCCGCTTATTCTACACCGAGCGACGAGTTTCCGCTCTCCAACGCACAGCACGCAGTCTCACAAACTCACGAGCTCGGGCGGGAGATTGAATTACTGGCTGCCAGCACAGGGCTCTGGGGCTCGGAAAGGCGCAGGAAGGGGAGCCGCGCTTATCTCCAGTAGTCAGCACGCTGGTCTTCAAGGGTCTTCAATGATCAGAAGTCACTACCGTTATACACTACAGGCAGCCTCTAACTCCTGCGTACCTCCAGTAGATCTTTTCACGAAGGACAGATTGCAATTTGTAGTTTTGGAAATACCAAAGTCTGATGAGATCTTAGCGAGGTTATGGCAGAATTGTAGTGGGGATAGACAGGATCCTAAGTCCTTAATTGCTTGAGTACTTGGCAGCTTAGCAGCTTGATGGCCTGGATATTTGGAATCTTAGTGGCCTTGAAATGCTTACAATGCTTAGAGTGATAAATAAAATAAAAAAGATAATAAGGCAAAAACAGGGCAAAAACAGGGCAAAAACCAAGGCTAAGCCACAAGGGAGGGGGGTGGGACGGGAGGCTTTACGATATCTCCTATGCCCCGAGCCCGTCAACCCCCCTCTACCACTCCACCTCACCGCTCCGCTTCAGGCCAACCATTCAGTCCACCTTCGCTGTCACTCTGCAGAACTACGCGGCTCCGCTACGCCGTCAAACTGCACTCTTCATTACTTCACTTTTAGGAGACTTGAGTGTACTCCTTGCCCACCGCACACGCCACGCCGTGCCGCCTTTCGCACCTACCGCACTTCACACACCGAACTCCGGCCACCGGCACCCTCAGGGATCGAAACTGCCTCCACCGGGAACCGGGAACAACAATGGCAGCGGTGACGGCCCTCAGTCCTCAGCGGGACTCAGCGGGACAACAAGCGAGTCTCCGAGGGCTGTTTTGGGCAAATATCGGGCCGCTTTCGGGCAAATATCGGGCCGTTTCTGCTGAGATTCGGATGGATTTTTGGCGGCTGCGGTTCTTCCTCCTCGTTTGCGTCCCAAGCGTCGGCGTCACCTGTGTATCCAGCTCCTGTTTTCAAGGTTTTTTTACCTGCTTCCCTCGATGCTCTGGCCCTCCGAATGTATCCTGAGCATCTATCTGGCTTCTTGCTGGAGTACAGACACAGACTTCTGTGCCTCAGCATGAAGCAGGACACTGTTTGTATTTTTCGATACCCTAGGAAAAAATCCAAACAATTCCTAGCTGCTTGCTGGGCACAGACAAACAGCAAAGGCAAAATCCAGCCAGTGTCTGGATTTTTGCTGGGGCATTGACACACAACTTCATCCTCTCACGATGTGACAAGAAAGACCAGTGTGTCTGTGCCCCAGTAAGGAGCCAGATGCTGTTTGGATTGATTTTGGAGTAAATAAGCTGACAACATTCCTTTTTTTCTGCTTTACACCTGCTTATAATTTCAGTCAGTCAGTATAAACTGTATTCGATTTTTCTCATAAAACTCATAAAAGTACATCGACAAGTGAACTTCTTATAAAACAAAGTTTAAGAGCTTATGGTAAAAATACAACAGCATAAAAAAATTACATCTTCATCAATTTCCCTTTAATTGATTAATATAAACAACGATCAAAAATAACAGCATATAAAACAGATGGACCTATTCATTTGTCTCTGTATATACCTGATAAAAACCATGATAAATATAGCACACTTTAGGTGTTGAAAAAAGTTGTAAAAACAATAATATGGGTCTCCCCTATCTCAAGTTCATGGATAACAGAAGAGGGCGTATATATTTGTGGCTTAAATTGCCAAACCTAGGACAAATCATAGCAATATGCAAAGTGTCAGGGATTGAAATATTGTCACAGACACATACTGGTAGATCAGATTCTTCTTTCCAACCTCCATTTGAGAACATCCGGTGATGGATCAGTTTTAACCTAAAATTTGTCAACAGCCTACGATCGAGAATAAACGTGTCCAGACTCAAGAATGATTCCATCCCGCTCACTGTTTTCTCCAGAATAAACTGATGCACTGAACGCTTGGTCAAAGCAAAAGCCTCTTGCTCGGCTGCCACCCTATAGGTAGAGAGCTGCTTAATCCAAGCAATGTCAGCTTTAAGAATGCAGCCAGGATCACAAAAGATTTCCTGTCTCCCTGGTTCTTTCAAGTTACGCAGGATGTATCGCAGCCATGGAATGTCTAGCATGTTATAAAGAACCATACAATCACGCACAATTAATTATTAAGATTCAGCTCGTCCTTTAACCAGCTGAGACCCATAATTCCTATCACCATTCTATCACCCCCCACTTAAGAGACCTCCATTGCTGCCCGTCATCAGGCGCATAGAATTTAAGGCACTCACCCTGGCGCATAGAGCCACCAGGGGTCAAGGCCCGTCTTACTTGAGAGCCAGATTTCAACATTACCATCATGACAGGGCCCTGAGATCTAACCACCAGCGGCTCCTCACCATTCCTCGCTTCCGTAAGACGAGGACTGGAGGCAGAGTTTCTCTGTCAGGACCGCGAAACTCTGGAATGCCTTGCTACTCTCTCTCTGCCTGACTGAATCTGAACCTGCTTTCCGTCGAGCCCTAAAAACCTGGCTCTTCAACTCCTCCTAACTCCACTCACTGTGTACCAGTGTCAGTTTTCCGCTTTAGCGCCGGGACACCTCCGTCGGGGGTAGCCGTGCGCTCCACAAATGTCTAAATAAATAAATAATAAATATAATAAAAGGGGACGAAAATGTAGGAAATCTGATATATATCCCATACCCAGCTCTTCATGTGCAATTTCGGTTGATGTGCCTTGTGGGATATTCAAGAGTCCTCGCAAAAGAATTATTTTCCAGCACCTGGATGGACACGATGGGCACTTATCCCCAGATTTCACAACCAAAACTGGCTATGGGAATACATTTTACGTTAAAAATATCTAACATCGCCTTTACTTGTGTTTGCCCCAATGGTCATGAAAAGTCACCGATGCTGTGGATGGCCCTTTTAAAAATCATTATATTGTTCTTTAACAACAGTTGCCACTTAAGGTGGGAATCAAGTAAAAGGCCCAGGTAAAAAAAAATTCTACCCTACTTATATGTAGGCCCCTTGCCATGAATTTTCAGGTTTCAGTGATTTTGGGGCCCACCACCATAACATGGTATTTTTTATCATTAACCGTAAGAGCAAGACTATCCATAAAACGCATAAAAAGGTCTAAAAGTCAGTGCAAGGCCTTTGCTGCACATTCAACTAAAACAGCATCATCTGCATATAAAAGGTTGGGCAGTAGTCGACGACCCACTCTCGGAACATTCTGTCCCTGTTCAATTAAAAGAGTTTCTAAGTGATTTTTATAGACAATGAAGAAAATGGAGAAAAAGGGGGCCAGGATACAACCCTGACAAATCCCATCTTCTGACTAAAGTGCTGTGTGCACTCCCCACTGGGGCCATACCTCACCGAGTCCCTAGGACCACCGTGCAAATCTCACAAGAAAGTGACGATTGCAGGCTCGTGGACCTCAGCACGGCCCAGAGCTCAGCTCTATTAACTCTATCAAATGAAGAGCTGAGGGCCATGAAGGCCAAATTAATTGAGCCCCTCTCTGCTTTGGTATACTTTGTAAATAATAGATGTAAGTTGAGGTTTTGCTCAACGGTACCACTGCCTGATCTAAACCCATATTCTATGTTAGACAACATGTTTTAATCATTTGCATATTGTGGTAAGGCAATCCAGAAGCACCCAGCTTATAATTTTAATTTCTGAGTCCACCAATGAGATGGGTCGGTAACAGTCTCAATCCGTTCTAGTCTCCTTTTAGAATACAGGCACGATCACAGAGTGGCACCAACCGGGTGGCAGAGTACCATGACCAGCAGCATTTAGGTGCTGGGTCAACAGGGGTGCCCACAAGTCAACCTGAGCCTTGTACATATCTTCAGGGATCCTGCCAGGCCCAGGAGCCTTTCCTGAAGGTAGAGACAAAAGGGCTTTTCTTACTTCCTCCCACTGGAAAGTAAACCTGGAGTCCTCCTGAGCACAAGGTATAGTTTGTTCTGTGCCTTCATTATTATTTGTAGCCATAAAATGATCAGTCCACGCCTTGGCTGTGATGGTTAAGGCCTGATCTGGCAGCTGCTTAGAGCTAAACAGTGGATGATTCACTACCTTCCAGAAGGTTGCGCTGTCCAGAGATACACTTGCCGCCAATACGTTCTCCCACACCTCCTCTTTTAGATTACTCATGTGTTCTTTTCATACTAATCTATATGTGGCCCTACCCTTCCTCACCTCTTCCTGATTAAGGGGCTTCTTTTGCAGGGTCTCCAGCAGCTCTTTATGAGCCTGGGAGCACTTCTTATCAAACCATTTGCAGTGGGGTGGAGAAGGTTCTAGTTAGGGCAGGCTTAACAGACCCACAAATGCTGGTAAAAGCAGCCAAAATACTGGTGTTAGTGGCTTCCACGTTTAAACAGGTTAAACAATCAGTCTGACAAATAGAAAACAAATTAAAAATAAAATTGGTACGTATAATTTGCGAAGGAAATAGGTGTGAAACCTGTGGTAGACTCCAGAAAGTTGTAAATTTCTGAGAAATTAGACAACATGTTTAGTTCTGCTATAGCTCAATTTGTAGATTGCTCAAGGATGTCCCAAGGAAACAAAGTACTGAACTACGAAAATAGAGAATACAAGAACGAAAAAAGTGACTAATCCCCAAAAATATACACATTTTGCCACTAAAATTCTTCCAGCCATCGAGATGTGTACAGTTTGTAGTTTGTTTAAATGCTTTGTAACTCAGAGCCAACACTCAAGCAGTAGTTTACAATGTTTTTTCACTGTGTACAGACCATGCATCACTTGGTAATAAAAAATCAAAAGAAAAGAAATTGGGGGTGAATAAAAACTATGATTTCTTTTTAATGTTGCAAAGAAATTGTGTTTAGAGATCATTTCTACTGCTCTAAATTCTGGATTACCCAAGTGAATCCATGTAAGTTTTTTAAAGAAATATTCTTTTGGAAACTAACACAATAGGAAGCTAAAAATGCAGAGCAATTCAATAGCTAATGTCCTACCATTCTGTGTCCCCATACTTCCCCAAATTAAAACTGTATCTGACAAGTGTGGGTTAGCCTATCATCAAGACCCCAAAAGGACCGAGAAAGTGGCCTTGAAAAGCTCAACAAAGAAGACTGGTATTTGGTTACTTTTTGGTGTGTGTATAGAAGCAGTATTTTAGCCCAGGGCCAATCCCACTCAGGAAACTATCAACTACACACGTATCTGAAAGCTAGGCCACTGGAGGACTCCACAGTGATGTGGCCTTGTTCGACTCCAGTCGGGCCCATGTGGCAGTCAGGGGCTAAAGTACTGCAACCATGTAGGTTGCGGTCATTTTACTCTGATGTGCCAGGACCCTTCCTACTATGGTTCTGCAAACTGGGACAAATACAACCCTATCTGCACTTGACTCTCGGGGTAGTTGGAGCAAGCAATAAAAGTCTTCTCAGACAAGTAGTGTTCGGGTGTTCGAGCTCAGAGCTCAACAATCAACAAATACGCCCAATAATGCAAATGCGTATGCCAGTGCTTATCTTTTCAAGAAAGCAATTACTTTAATCACACATTGGTACACAATATTATAAACTACTATGAATAGAAAGATGTCAATGTCTCTGGGTGCTACCCTGGCAAAGGTGCTGCACCTGCCCCTCCTTCCTGTGCCCTCTGTCACCAGGTTCCCTCCCCGGTTCTTGGGGCCCTTCTGTATCTCAGGGGACAACAAAAGTAGCATGAATCTAGCAAAGAAGCAGCTCTTGCACCCCCACTATATATGTGCACTCAGTCACAAGTCTCTTACGTATTCACAAATGAATCAGTTCTCTCAGGGTGACTTTAAGGCCACCTTCATGAGGCACAGTTGCACACTCCAAGGAGCAGCGGAGCACCTCCAGCATTCTGAAACACCTTTGTCTTAGCCACTGAGCCACACTTGGTGGTGTACTCCAATGAACGTCCTTCACAGTCACATGGAACAACAGTCTTGAGATGTGGTCTCACCCAGACGGTTGGTGTTGTCCCTCGAGCTCCTTTTAGTCACAATTGTAGTCCATTTCAGAGCAACTGCATCACATGTGTAGCCCCCGACAAGGCCTTTGGCACTTGGGCAGTTGCAGCCATGTACAGGCTGGTCCTAGTTCGCCAGATGCAGCCCCCACATGGGCTGATCTGAATTTAGCAGGCACAGCCTCAAATCTGCTGGCCACAGATATGGTACATGTAGCTCCGCATGGGCCAATTGAGATTTGGTAGAAATTGCCCAGCATGGACCGATCAGGATTCAGTAGATGGATTCCCTGATGTGTGGATCAGGTTTCAGTACACAGAGTCCTGCATGGCCAATCAGGCAACACACAATCACAGCCCTGACCAAGCCTTGTCAATCAGTTCCCACCTGAAAATCCGGAGAGTCTGGGGTGGGGTATCACTGATACCTGGGTCCTCCCGGATCACCTTCCAGCATTTTGCTTCTCCTAGGCACCCCACAGTAACTGGGGGGATGCTGAACTTCGCTCCTTCCTTGACAGTTTGTCTTTCTGCAGGGTACGCAGGCTCCTAACTTCTCGCAGCAGGCAGGCAAGCTTCTTTCCGCTTGAGGGCAGGTACACAGGTTTTCCAACCTGAGATTAAGACCTCAGGTGATGTCCCCTTACCTCTGGGAGATTGGCTGTCAGGCAACACCAGCGCTGGTCGAAAAACAAACCTATGAGTGCTCTGTGGAGCACTCCCTTCCTTGGTCATGGAGAACTTGGAACTGGAATAACAAAGTAGGACAGTAGGTCTCACTTTTATACATAACTGGCAGATATGAGCTATGGTTTCACTGTCTCAACTGTAGAACTGGTTTGGAGTGGTTTTTCTTTTTGTTGTCCTTTCCAGGCTGTTCACCAGATACAGCCTTAGTGTAGAGTGAAGCTTCACACAGTAGCGTCGTCTCCATCCTTGAGCCTCCACAAGAGAGGACAAAAGAGGCGTGATGCTTTTATACCTGATTGTCATCAGCCCAATTGAAGGTGTAATGAGGGGAAGACAAAAGGCCAGGGCTCCCTTAAAGTCTTCCTCACTTTTCACACAAAGTTTGCAGTCCAACATCTCACCTTTCGCATGTACCAAATGGCAGTATTCACAAATTAAACAGCAGCTCTTCCTTAACCAAAAAGGTTCATAGAATATCTAAAGGAGCCCTGCATGCACTCCTCTCACTTCAGTGTCTAGTTCTCTTCCAATCAGCTACAGGAATGTGAGCAATACCATTCCACTGTCTGGGATCACAGTACTCACCCTCCATTTTGTGCAATGCCAGGTGAAAGGCATCCAAAATGAATTCCACTTGCCCCCATTTCTCTGGTCCAAGCCAGGTTTTGGGTAATTTATCAACCATGAATTACCTCAAGGACTAAACGGTACAATGGCTTCTACGCAGGTTACCTATAAGATCCTGGCTTTCAGCCCTTTTGGGCATCACCCCTACTCTTATCCCTTCAGGCATTCATCAGCTGGCTCAGATTCCTCTCAACTCTCCACTTCTCTTTGCCTCAGTATCACAATTCCACTATAGACTTCACAGGCACTCATACATGGCTGCCATCATAACCTTCCCACCGCAGCACTCATTCAGAATGTTCTCACACTGCAGATAGACAACAACAATTGCAAAGAAAACCTTGAGGCATATAACCCTGCATATGGCAAACAATATAGTATTGCATAAGGCTGCACAAAGCAGAGTAGCACTGGTATATCTTGTGAACCAGCATTATATCAAGCTATCCCAGGTACTCTCTTGTGAGTAGTACATGTATTACCCACAAATGAATTACAAGTACTCTCATCTTTGATTAACTGAAACATTTATCAAAGGTTATTTACTTTTAAAAAGCATTAAGCATATGTTTTTTTAGTTTTTTTAAATAAAACATATTATCGGGGCACTCTCCCCCTAAAGCGCCCTGAACTCCATAGGTAAAACTCCTAGGGTTGTTTCATGACTAGTTTGCATAAGTAATTTATTTGATTTTAGCGGTATTTATACTAGATTTCAGCATCAATGGTTTTCGCGGACTTGTTCATTGTGAATGGACAAACAAGCATTTCCTTCCGTCATCATCCATTGTTCCCCAACTATTCTTGAAGTTCTACACTTCTGCCAAAAACCTATACTACACATATGTACAAAAACGTTTACATCTAAAAACAAAACGTGAAACTTCATTTAACTTAGATTGGTGTCAATCTTTCAATTCTTTTGAAGGTCTTTCAATATAGTTTATGTAATAATATAGAAATACTTTTAATTCCAAGCTACAAAGACTTATTTCCCTTTACGCTGTACAACACAAATGAACAAAGAGATTTTGTATCTAAGGAACATTGTGTAAGCAGTTACCTTTTGACACTGTCTAGAATAAACACAACACAGTCAAATAAACATAAGCTGAATAATAGAAACATGTTCTGATATTATTACAAGACCTTGTGGTAAATTAAAAAATATATATTTGCATTATTGTATTGAAATTTGGGCAAACACTTTGTTTCTTTTGTTGGAGATTGTGCTAGACTTGATTAAATATGTTTAAGGATTAAGTTATTTTCAGATGAATTCCTTCTGGCGCACATTTCAATTTGCTTTCGCCTCAAATGCAGCAAAGTCCATTTGTTTTGGTGAATGATTCATTTCTATGGCAGGTATTGGTCTCCTTTCAATATTTGAACATTGACCTGTGTCGTTTAACACGTGTTTGCTTAGTTTAACTTCTGAACAAGTGGCTGAATCGAGCGGGGGATTCCCAAACTAGTTTCATGTTCCTGTGCTTGGCTGAAATAATTTTTGTATTTCGCAGAGAAGAGTGTGTCACAAACTCCTCGTTGTGTTGAAATATTACCAATTGCATGTAATTGCCTCTATTTTCTAATGGCATGGAGCTATATTTGTTTCTGCAGGGCGGAGTTGATTTCTGGAGGAGTATAGCATAAGATAACAGGATAATGTATGTGTCCTACAGTGTTGTTAAAGGTAAATGATGGGCAGTTGTTGAACTGTCACATGCAGGCTCTGCACAGCCTGCAGACCAGTCTCCCAGTTAAGGAGAAATACTAAGGCCCCACAGGCAAGAGCTCCTAGACATGCTATACCCTCGAGCAGGGGAAGGGCAGACTTTTTTTTATTTCTGATGTCTCCTTGTGTAGACCCATGTGTGCACGCGTGTGTGCATGCGTGCACGCGTGTGTGCATATGTGCATGTGTGCTGGCACTGCTTCATGACTTCATCCATCCAGCAGCAATGGGAACATAACATCCCTCTATGTGTTCATAGGCCAGCAACCAAACTTGACAAACAGATTGACTATGCATGATACAGGTGTGGCCTATTACGTAAAATGTTGCAGTTGGGTTGATGGTGGATATTAAAAGGTGTCTCTTGGACTGGGTTGGATTCAGCGGTAACAGCTATTAATTTTCTGGTGGTATGACACTGGAGGTACCATGACATTTCTAGTTCTACCGGGGCATCAATGCCAGGGAACCAGGTTCTTTTCAGATTCTTGTTTTTCTCCTTACCTGGTCATTTTGTGTGTGCAAGTTTGTCGATAAGATGTGTGAGCATTGTCAGGATTATTATTCTTGTTTATTAGAGGACAAGCCTTTACTTTTGGACTGTTATTTCCTAACACATTTTCACAATAATGGCAAGCTTCTGTTGTATCTCTAGTATTAAATGTTTGTTGTCTACTAGTTCATTCTTCCATTTGTTGATGTTGTGTGCCTTAGTGACAGCTTACAGGCATAGATCATCTGTTTATTGTAGGGTAATTTCTTACACTGTGACAGAAGCCTTGGATAGAGTGGTTTCTTGGAGAACTAACATAAGGTTCTCATTGTTCTCTTTGCTATAGGCTTCCATAAGTGTCTAAAGACACTTATGAGAATATATGATGTTACAACGCATGCAATTACAACACAAGCTTTTACAACGCAGTCTTTACATTGCAACTACCATTACATCGCATAATTTTACAACGCATGCCATTACAACGCATTTTTTTTAACTACCATTACAACGCATTCCATTACAACGCATACCATTACAACGCATACCATTACAACACATAATACTTTTAGGGCAACAGTAGGGTAAGTGTTGGATAGTGTAAGGGTAAAAAATACTATTACCACTCCAGTGAGTGCAACAGTAGGGAAAGTGTTGGATAGTGTAGGGGTAAAAATTACTATTCCCATGCACCCCAAAACCCATACCCACCCTAAAACAAAAAAAATCTCCATTACTTACCTTATAATGCGTTGTAATAGCATGCGTTGTAATTGTATGCGTTGTAATGGCATGCGTTGTAGATACATGCGCTGTAATGGCATGCATTGTAATGGCACGCATTGTAATGGCATGCGATGTAAAAGCAGTTGCGTTGTAACAGTTGCGTTGCAAAGGTAGGTCGTTGTAATGACTACGTTGTAATGGATGTTTCCCCACTTATGAAAGGTAAATTGGTTATACTATTGGTGCCATGTCAATGCTTCACAGTGATTTGATAACTGGAGCTCTGACTTTTCTATGCAAGACGGTAGATGTAGGGCTGAGCCCATGAAGAGGGAAACTAATGGTTTGTATTGTGCGATTACTTTGAATGTATGTGCATAGAGATACATATCAGAGTACCTGATTTCTCATATGATGGGAATGACTTCACACTCAACTGTATGTATTCAGCCGTGTTAACGGCTTAGCTGACAGAGACAAAGGGATGTGTAGTAACCTGTCATCGCTTGGGTGACAACTGCCACTATGCCATCTTGATCAGCATCTAAAAAAGTTTACTGAGTTTATGATAAGCAAGGTAGGCCAAAGTTAAGTCACTGGCTAGAGAGTCTTTTGTTTTTTGACAGGCCACATCATAGGTTTTGGAAACGTTCCATGAGTAGGATTTCTTTATTAGGTATGTAAAGGTTCAGCAAAGGTGGTTTGAACATACTGGAGTACTTGGCCATCTCTAGGAATCTGCATATCTCTTGCTCATTAAAAGGGGCTTGCAAATTTCAAATGTCCTTCACCTTCTTTGGGACTATTGATCCAGCGCGATATTAGCAAACAGCATTCATACACTAAATACTCACTTGGGCCCATACATTCATACTATGCTAATACTTACGCTGGGGTTGTCAGTTGTTACTCTTTATCAAAATCCCTGCTACCAATTACCTTCCGATTGAAGAGTAATGACTTACCAATGAATCCTTTGCTAATTTGGAAGTTTAAAATGAGTGACATTCAATATAGTACATAATCCTGAAATAACCACTGAGTCAGGAAGTTTTAAAATGTTTATCTAAAGATTTAGCAGAGTAAATTACAGAACCACATGGTACTTAATCGCATATCACGGATGAAGCATAGAAAAATAATTATTGATTAATGACAGTCCCTCAGAAAGGAGAAGATAGAGACGCAGCGCAACTAAAGATTGCATTTATATTTACCTAAATGCGAGAACCAAACCCCTTAGCCAAAGAGTTGGAAAAATAGGACCCCGGAAGGATGAAGAGCAAAGACCTCCTCCAGGATCAGGACAGGACCGGTGACCTCTCTACAACGACGCCTGCGTCGTTCCCCTCTCTGATACTCGGCTTCTCCTCGATTCTCCCATGCCTTTCTTCTAATGGACTCCGCCGCCCCCTCCTCAGGACCTCTCTGGACAGCGATTCAGTCTGCAATCGATCAGCTTGGCGGTCTGGAGCTAGAAGCCTCTATGCTTGTTCTCTCTGGTCCTCTGCTCTCTTGCAGCATCTCCTTCTTGTCAGCGTCTAGTCTCGTCCCTCTTGTCTCCTATGCGCGTTCTGCGGTCTGAGCTAAACTAATTAACTAATTCTATATCTATTATACCCTTCTACGCCCATGTACCTCCCCTTAATGTTGCCAAAATATGGGACCACTACTTCTGATTGGACAGGGACAGGGGTTGATCCTCACACCATATTGATTTGGTTCGAATTCTGAAGACCTTTGTTTTTAAACTACCGCCCATCAATTTTAATACATTGGCTTTATTTCCCACCCGTCTCACGACAAAGTTTATTCATTTTCCATATACATAGTTGCAAGTTTGGCAAGAACACATGAATATATCAATATCGGCCATTAGGTCGTGTCCTTGGACGACGTCCAGGTTGACTTCATCTTTATTCTTTGTCAGCCAAGCAGGACACATGCGCAGAATCATTGTCTCTCGAGTTTCAGATCACCAACCCCAGGCCCAAGTTTACGAACTAATAAAAGTCAAAGAAGAAAATATTAAAATCACAAATAATATGTTTCACTGTATACTCATTCTTTCTACTCTATCCCCATTTACTTATAAATCTATCCCGCATTAGTAGCGTTAAGAAAACGACAAAATAATAATAATGCAAAAGCAAGCTGAAGCATGTGAAAACATCAAGCAGCCACTTTAATGCACACTGCGCAGAAGCAGAAATTTCCCACCAAGCAAAGAAAGACGTCACACCATGTGATATGGTTGAGACATGCGCAGTAAAGTTCTCGCGCTTTAGCGGCCATTTTAGAAAAAGACAAGCGTTACTTGTTAGTTAGAACACATAGGCAAGCTTCCTTGCTATTCATGTAGTGTATGCAAAGTTAATATAAACAATACAAGATTAATAAATTAATACTGTGAGGAGATTGCATTCGAGCAAGTCTCATTTTTGAGTCCTTGCTCCATCAATCCCCTCTCTAATGGCGTTTAAGAGCCACCAAAATACTACCCTCAATCAGGTGCCAACTTCTAGCAAATTGTTTCATTCTCATTTTTACATTTTCTATTTTTAACATCCCCTTTCAATTTCTTGTATAATTCACTTCTCACATCCTCAAGTTCAATTTCATCAACCTTTCTCTTCTTTCGTCTTCCTGTCACACTATACGATTCATTCTTTCTACAACATTTGCACCATATTATTATTGTCAGTACTATTATTGCTATTCCTGCTAAGGGTACTAGTATTTGACCTATGAGCCCTTTTCCTACATTAGAAAACCAGGTACCAATTGACGCAATACTACTTGTCAATCTTTCCCATACACTATCAACTTCCAGTGGTTTAAGTTCCTTCTCAAGTTTAGTTATATTCTGTATATACGTTCCAATTTCTGCACTTTCATCAGGAATGTAAGTGCAACAATGTTTCGTCTTCAGTAATTTACAGACTCCGCCCTCTTTTGCCAATAAAATATCAAGAGCAAGTCGATTTTGCATTACCATAGATCTAATCGCAACCATCTCCGCATTAATCATTAGAAATCCTCCAGCAGTGTCCGTTGATAAACGATCAACCACTGTAGACAATTTACATATTTTCCTTGAGTTTAGAATTATTCCCACCGAAGGTATCAATGCACCAAATATATCACCTACAATTTCAGAAAAACTAGCTCTTTTACTACGTGTTAATTCGCTATTGTTTTCATTGCTCCCTGTGTTTCTTTTTACGTGATATATCTTTGGAAATACTATTCCAAAATAACAACTTCCATACCACCGTGCAGGAAGCCTAAAATAAGCCTTATTCCCGCATACATAATAGATTCCAGGAAAAACTGAATTTGTTCCTCCTTTGATTCCCCAACCTCCAAGAATTAAGAAATTGTGTTCACATTCACTGGTACCGATGAAAACATTGTTATAATCAGTCCTTGATCTATGTAGACAAATTTTCCCCGTCTTTACAAAATCCAGAGCCATAGCAGCTTGAGCCCTGCCAGGTGTGTAACTTCCTTCTTTCTCAGCCCAAGGTGGCAAATGAGCCTTATGCTCAGAAGCTTTCTTTTGAAAATCTTGTCTTCTATCTTCTACTAAATTCAAAAATATCTTTTCTTCTTCGTGTAAAGAACATGTTAGATTGTGTCTATGTGCATGTGTTATGTCTATCGATTTCATTGTTAAGAAAAATTCTCCCATAAACTGTGCGTCTTGACTACTAAGCAGTGGGTTCATACTCTTTCGAATCGGAACCTCAGAAAATATCACATCTATGTTTGAATAATAATATTGAAGTCTCCCTGTTCTATAAAATAAACTAGCTAATACACTACATGATATGCCGTATGTCAATGGTAAGTGATGATATGTTTATCCTTCTGCTACTGATTCGGGTAACTTCATACAGACAAAACAATTACTAACTTCCATGGTATCTACATACTGAAATAATAATTTTGTGAAAACATTTAAACTAGTGTCATTATCAGTTATTTCATGATGAAATTCTGGTTCATTTTCTGCCATTAGTTCTACTCTATTTCCCTTTATGTGTGCTGTCCTTCCTTTAGTTTCGTTATTAATCTTCTTATCCATTATCATAAGATAAGGGACTGCTACGATCAGGACTAACCATACTATAAGCACCATTACTATACTACATATGCATATTGCACAGCATCTTCTACAACATCTCTGTTTTGGTCTCCCAGCAACTCTATCATCAGGCATGTCGACAAGGAAGATTGCTCTTCTTGTCTATTTTTCTCTTTTCTTTATATGACTCTTTTGCGTAGTCAAGGTGGTCTTGTTTCTTTCTCGTACGTCAATTCTGCACTTGTTCCTTCGTCACCACTTTCACTTGACTCTGAGCTCTCGTAATCTTCAAGAATAATGTAAGTCCAATCAGGACCCTTAAATTTGTTATTCACAAGTTTCAGTCTCTTGCTTTTTCTTTTCTTAGTTCTGTTTTCTTGTTCGGTTTGACTTGTTACTTCATTTACTTGATCTGGATCTTCACTTCTGGTTGTTATGTGGTATTTTACTCTTTTAATGACACTAGGCCAATGATCACCTTTTCTTGTTTTCTTTGTTTGCACTGTTTCTTTATTTTTGTCTTCAGCAATTTCTTTATTTTCACTGTTTGACACCCTTTCGTTTTCTGCAATTACTGTTTTTCTTTCTTGCTCTTTTCCAGGCCTTATTTGTTTTTCTTCTGCAGCTCCTCCGTAATTTTCCAATAATTGACCTTGTTCTTTGTTTAATTCTTCATGTTTATGTTTCTCGAGGTCTTTTTCTTCTGTGTGATTTTCTGGATCTAACTGGTTCTGATCAGGGCTTATTGCACTTTGTACTTCTGCAGCCTGACCGGATTCTTCTAAACCTGTCTGTTCCTGCTCAAATTTGGTCTATTCTTTGTTATTTTGAGCCCAGTTCCCTTTCCCTATCTGGTCCTGCTCAGGTTCTTTTATTGTATGTTCTTCTTTTTCCTGAGCTGCTTCTTCTTCACCTATCTGATCTTCTTCAATTTCTTCCAATTTTGTTTGACTTCTTGTTCTGTAGTAAACTTCCGGAATTTCTACCACCGGTATCCAGTCCTGACTTGTGCTCGGTTGTTCTTCTGTAGCTTCTCTCGAATCTCGAGCCTGAGATTCTTCAGCTGGGCAACCTTCAGCTTCCTCAGTGATTGATGCTGACTGAGAATTTTCTTCTTCAGGGTCTGGTACTCTTTTGGTGTGGCTTACATGAATCCAATTAGGAAATCCTGCACACTTCACTGCTGTATTGGTAGTCAGTATGACTTGACAAGGTTTTCCCCATCTAGGTGATAGACACGTCTCTCTGGTGTGATTCTTCACTACCACCCAGTCACCAGGTTTCAGATCATGTTCTTGTTCAGGCTGCCTCGAAACTGCGTCTTCTCCGACCTGATGAGAGACAGAACGCACTAGGTCAGCCAATCCTTTGCAATAATCCAGAACCATATCATCAGATATATTCAGCAATTTGTTTATGGGAACATGTGCTTGTCTCATTGCTCTTCCCATCATTATTTCGTGTGGGCTCAATCCCGTATTTCTATCGGGAATGCTTCTGAGTCCCATTAAGACGAGTGGCAATGCATCTGGCCACTCCAATGATGTTGATGCACACATTTTTCCCAGTCTGGATTTTATAGTGCCATTCAATTGTTCAACCACTCCAGAAGCCTCTGGACGATATGCACAATGCAATTTTTGTTCAATTTGGAATGCTTCACAGATTATTTGAATCACTTCACTGTTAAAAATGTTTTCCTCTATCTGATTCCAAAGTTACTGGGAAACCAAACCTAGGAATGAGTTCTCGTAGTAACAGCTTTGCGACTGTAATGCTGTCACTCCTCCTGGTAGGGTAAGCCTCCACCCACTTTGAAAACAGACATACTATGACTAGCACATATTTCAACCCTCTGCATGGTGGTAACTGTATAAAGTCGAACTGTAGTCTTATAAATGGCCCTTCTGCTTTTCCAATTTTTCCAAACCCAATTATTGTTTTTCTTCCTGGATTATGCATCTGGCAAGTCAAACATCTTTGGCAAAGGCTCTCTGCTACAGCCCTGAACTTGGGATTGTACCAGTTCTGTCTGAAAAGCCTAATCATTGCATCTCTCCCTATGTGTGTGTCTCCATGATACATCCTGGCCATTTGAGAGAGCAGACAGTCAGGCATGACTGGTCTGCCATCAGCACAAATCCACACTTCATCATCTCCCCTTTGGGAACAACCCACTTTGATCCATGTTTTCTTCTCACTTTCATCAGCACCATCTTGTAATCTTCTAACCTCATTCCATGTTTCAGGTGGCATATACAGCATAAGTTGGCAGCTGATTCCCATTCTTTCCACCCTTTTATTGACTGACAATCTATTTCTGGCACAATGTTGAGCCACAAGAACTGCATATCTATTGCCGACTACCACCCAGTCGTCTCCTGACTGGTGTGCAGCACATTTCACCACAGCCAATTCTTTTGGTGATTGTATTGCCTCCAGCAATTCCCTTACAAATTGTCCATTTTTAATGGGGGATCCTGAAGAAGTCATGAAATCCCTCTGCATCCATAGTTGGGCAAAATCATGCACAACCCCGTAACCATATTGACTATCTGTAAATATAGTTACTTTTTGATTCCTCCCAATTTTGCAAGCTTTTATCAAAGCAATCAATTCAGCTACTTGTGCAGATTTCACTCCTGGTAAATAGGATGCTTCGACTATTCCAGTTAATTCACATACCGCATAGGCTGCAGTCAGTTTACCATCTTCATGCCTCTGGCATGAACCATCAACAAATAGTTCCCTGTCTGGCTTTCTAAGGGGCTTTTTCCTCAACGTCTGGACGTGGTTTCGTGCATAATTCTGTGACTTGTAAACAATCATGTTCTTCTTCTTCGTCATTTTTAATTTCCTCATGATATGGGTCTGGTAGTAAGGTAGCGGGATTTACTATTGTACACCACACTATGTTCACATTTTCAGCACCCATTATTATTCTCTCATATTTAGTCAGCCGACTAGGAGTAAGATGCTGAGTTCGAGTTCTTGTCAACAGAATCACAACCGCATGTGGAACAAACACCTTTACTGGGTGTCCCATTACAATCGACTCACTTTGTTCAATACTTAAACAGGTAGCCGCTACTGCTTTTAAGCAGCCTGGCAATGCGGCTGCCACTGGGTCCAATGTAGCAGAAAAATATGCTATAGGACGTCTGTCCAAACCATGTCTCTGGTTTAGGACTGAAAGTACACAATTTTCTCTCTCATGACAGAACAATGCGAAGCTTCTCTTATAGTCAGGCATGCCTAGGGCCGGTGCTGAGCACAAAGCGTTTCTCAATTTTACAAAAGCTCCTACACTCTCATCATCCCATTCAACTGGGTCCTTGGCCTTCTTTTTTGTCATTTGAATTAGGGGTTTTGCTAACAAGGAAAATCCTAGTATCCATTGTCGACAGTAACCTACTATTCCTAGGAACATTCTCACTTCTCTTTGGGTTACAGGCATTTGCATTTTCTTAATCAATTGTACTCTTTCCGAGGTTATTCTTCTTTTTCCCCTCTCAATTTGGTGTCCCAGATATTTAACTGCTGTTGTACAGAACTGCAATTTTTCTGGTGAGACTTTATGCCCTTCTTCAGCCAAATGATTTAATAGTGCTATGGAATCGACAACACAGTCCTTTCTGGTGTTCGAAGCCACCAGTAAGTCGTCGATATATTGCACTAGGACTGAGCTTCCTGGAATCACTAGTTTCTCTAGGCACTTCATCAATAACTGATTAAAAATAGAAGGACTTTCCGTGTACCCCTGAGGAACACGATTCCATACATAGACTTTGTTCTCAAATTTAAATGAAAAAGATACTGGCTGTCTGGGTGCAATGGTATTTAAAAGAACGCTTGGCATAAATCAATCACTGTGAACCATCCTGCACTCCAAGGGATTTGATATAGTATTACTGCAGGATTTGGCACTATAGGACAACAAGGTTCCACGATCTTATTTATTTTGCGCAGATCTTGCACAATCCTATATTTTCCGCTAGGTTTCTTTAAACCCATTATTGGTGAATTACATGGGCTACTCATTACTTCTCTTAGTATGTTTTGTTCTACCTTTCGATTTATTTCTTCAATGACTCCTATCTTTACTTCTGCACTCATTTTGTACTGTCTGGTATTTGGGAAAATCGCACCTTCTTTTACAGTAATTTTAACTGGGTCTATTTTGGCCATAAGTCCTACTTCCTTTCCTGTGAAATCCCATACTATGGGGTTTACTGTAGTTTTTAATTCTTCTGGCAGCTCATCTTTTGTTATTAACGAAAACATCTCATCTACCTCTGTACCTTGTTTTGCAATCATAAATTTATATACATGGTCTTCATCTGGGGTCTGAACTGCCACACCATCCGGTGTGCAGAAAATTGTGCAATTCATTTTGCATAGCAAATCACGGCCTAATAAATTTACTGGGCTAGAATCACACACCACAAATTGTTGCATTTCTCTGAAATTTCCAATTTTAACTTCCATTGGTTCGGTAAGAGGTGTTCTAATCTTTCGATTAGCTACCCCCACTACTTGGATAGCTTCTCCAGAGAGAGGAAGGTCTGGAAGGTCTGCTGTTCTCACAGTAGACCGGGTAGCACCAGTGTCCAAAAGAAAAGTAATATCATTACCTTTTACACTCCCTTCAACATATGGACCTGACTGATCTACCGATAAGGATGCGCCAAGTACGCACTCCTTCTTACCCTCTCCCAGGCACCGTCATGAACTGTATTGACAGAAATCGTCCTGTAAAAGAAACTGTGATGTTACATAATCATTCTTACAACTTCCTCCTTGATATCCGACGTCTGTACCGTGCTTTGCTCTGCTTACATTACCCTGAATAGGTGCAGGTGGCAACTGACTCTGAGGGTTTACACTCTGCTTTGAGTCATTCTGCGTCTGTGGATTTAAATTTTGATTTGGGCCATTATTATTCCGAATCTTTCTACATTCATCCTGCCAATGCCCCAATTTTCCGCATCCATGACAAGGAAATTTCTTTTTAGCTTCTTCTCTACTCATTCGTCCTCTCACTTTTCCACCATTCCCAGTATCACCATTTGTTCCAGAATCCTTTCCTTTATTTTCACTTGGATTTTCCAAATTAATTCCCTGTTTCTCGGCCATTTTCACCTGTGCCCACATCACTTTTTCCTGCAATTTCTTGTGCCTATCCTCAATATCGTCTCCACAGTATTTCGCATATTTCAAAATCTCGTCTATGGGCTTCCCCTGCCAACATAACATGTGCTGCTTAATCATCTGACAAATTTCTGGCTTCAGACCACAAACAAATCAATACACAAACTGACTCATGTTCTTGTCTCCAATGTCCTCAAATGCATTATACTGCTTAAATACCTGCAATAAACGCTCATAATAGGCGTGTACCGATTCACTAGCTTCTTGGGTGGTCCGGTCTATTTTCACCCAATCTGTTTCTTTCGGTGGTATTTTGCTTTTCAGGTAAGTTATCACCTGCTGATACTTTTTCATTACATCATTTGACGGGGCACCTGTTTTTGGATCTCTAGGATACTCGTCACTAGGCCAATCAACTGTGATTTTACAATCTGTCCACAAATCGGCAGGTACCACTATGTCAAACAAACCATCCAAATCTTTCAACAATACCTTTGACACCTTCACAAACCTCTCAACCTGCTTGTACCATTCAATTGGTTTTTCTCTCAATTTTGGAAAATCATTCGTAAATGACAAAATATCCTGTCTGCTCCAAGGGACATGTACATATCCCCCTCCTGGTACTTCTCGCATCGGGTACATTTGGTCTGCTTTCCCTGTTTCCTTCATTAAATATTCAGAGGCTGTTCTACTTGATCGTGCCTCTTCCTTTTTCTTTGCCCATCGAACTCTCCATTTATCTAGGTCTCCCCATTTTTGCAAGACTGTCATTAACTCTTTTACTTGTAACTTTCTTCCAGAGGCATTCATATTTTCTAAATCTTTGTCTGAAAAATCTGCTCTATAGGGTTTCTGCAACACCTTTGATTTCCCTATTTCAATTCCCATCTGCAAAGCCAAATCTGATAATTTTTCATGAAATATTTTTACATTTCTGGTGATACTTCTGCATATGAACAATAATTCTTCTTCATCGTAAGCATTTAGACGATCTAGCCCCACATTTCCTGCTATTATTTCTTCTAATTCGACTTTTAATTTATAAATATCCAGAATTTTTGGAGGTGTACACTGCTGATCTCATCCTTGTGCCCACCTTTCTAAGTCTTCTGGACTAACTACAGTGACACTTTTGCTCCTGATGAAGTTATCAAGTTTATCTCTTTCGAGCACCCAGGTGTAGTTCTTCTGGAAGTACTATTGACAGAATCCCGAATTGGTAAATCCATTAATGATATCGTAGATTCACAATGACTAAAATGATCCTCAACCATTACGGTTGCTTCAGGTTTAGGAATATTCACAGGAGTAGGCATAACTAACGGTGGAGGACAGTTTCCCTGATTACCATATAATGGGACTACTGGACCAATCGTTACAGGTATGGTCAAAGAATCAGGATGTAATTTTATCTGTGTTATCTTCTGTATTAATTCTGCTCTTGTCTTTTCTAGGGCTTCTTTTTCTTTATCGTGAAGTATCCTACTGGGGGTGAAATCATGCATTACCTGTGGTACTAATGGAGTTTTTAACAGTGGGGCACTTGGGTTGCATCCACTTGTCCCTTCCTGATATGGTGGGGGGTTCCTTAATATTTCTTCTATAAATTCATCTTTGGAATCTCCATTTCTCATTAAATGTTTTGTCTTTTCTGTGCATTTGCTTCCCAATTTTTCTTCTGCTGTTAACAATGGATATAAACCTTCTGTAAGCATTGCCCTCCTCCATTGTTTCATCTGACCGTCCCTAGACTCATGTTGGTATCTGGGGAAAAATCCTCGATAACCCCTATTACTCCTGGATCGGTCACGCTCAAATGCCTCGGTTTCCCATTCCTCTAAGGCTTCATATTGAGTTAATCTAGGTCTGGGTTCCAAATCATTCATTCTCAATCTCAAATTTTGAAGAATTCTTCCATTGAAGGTACCATTCTCGGGAAATGCTAATATTCCATCATTTTTAGTATAGTCTATCCAATTCTCTATCCATACACAAGTATGATAACCTCTCTCCATCATCATGAATGAAGCGGGTGTTTTAGCTGGTGGAATGATAATTCCTTCCCTAGTTTTGACTGGTTTATCCTTTTTAAAATAGTTCTTAATCTTTTGCAGAAAGGACATTTTTCTCTTCTCTCCGTACATTTTATCTAATCTTCGGTGTATAAAGTTATATTCTGCAAAACCTAGGAATCTCCTATCTGGACGAGTTTCTGTTAAAGTCGGATCGCGTTTTAACATGCAATCTCTATCCACTAAGATTTTAGCTTCTAGAATATCAACCAATCAAGTGTCTGCTTTCTTCTATTTCTGAACCAATCCTAACGCGGCCTTTCGGTGACGTTTATTTTTTCAACCCCTCCTTTACAATCTGCTCTTCTCTGTCCCTCGCTGTTGCAACCAATCCCAGCGCGGTACCTGTGACGTCAGTACTGCTCCTGACTACTGACCCCTCCTTTACAAGAGTCGTTCCACACCCGCTGATTCAACCAATCCCAGCGCGGCGTTTGTGACGTCAGCTCCTTCTCCGGCAGCTGACCCTCCCTTTACAATTCTTACGCAAAAACTTATTTTCTCTATAAATCTTAATTAAATTTCAGTAACAACATAAAACATTCGCTATCGTGCCAGTTTCTCTAAAATAGAAAAGATAGTTTTCTCTCACACTTAGTAAAACCTTTTCCGTTTACTAAACATACACTACGAGTAAAACCCTTCCGTTTACTCTTCACACAAGCTCCAGAAGTACCTGTTACTTCTTCAATGTTACCCTTTCTAGGTGATATAACATAAAATTTTCACCAGCGTACTCCTTTGCTATCACTCACATGCATAGATTCCCTAACCAGTACTGATAGTCCCGCTTAACTTTTCAGTACTATTTCTGCCTGACAGATAACCTCACTGCAGTATGGCTTCCACTTACCATCTGCTATTCAATTTTCCCCGGGGATTCTAGACAACATAAAACAAACTTTGAATACACAGATGTTAGTTCATAAAAATAAAATTCTCATTACCCAATTAACAAAGAGTAACCATCCTCTGCTACCAGAAAACTGATCCAGCGCGATATTAGCAAACAGCATTCATACACTAAATACTCACTTGGGCCCATACATTCATACTACGCTAATACTTACGCTGGGGTTGTCAGTTGTTACTCTTTATCAAAATCCCTGCTACCAATTACCTTCCGATTGAAGAGTAATGACTTACCAATGAATCCTTTGCTAATTGGGAAGTTTAAAATGAGTGACATTGATTATAGTACATAATCCTGAAATAACCACTGAGTCAGGAAGTTTTAAAATGTTTATCTAAAGATTTAGCAGAGTAAAATACAGAACCACATGGTACTTAATCGCATATCATGGATGAAGCATAGAAAAATAATTATTGATTAATGACGGTCCCTCAGAAAGGAGAAGATAGAGACAGCAGCGCAACTAAAGATTGCATTTATATTTACCTAAATGCGAGAACCAAACCCCTTAGCCAAAGAGTTGGAAAAATAGGACCCCGGAAGGATGAAGAGCAAAGACCTCCTCCAGGATCAGGACAGGACCGGTGACCTCTCTACAACGACGCCTGCGTCGTTCCCCTCTCTGATACTCAGCTTCTCCTCGATTCTCCCATGCCTTTCTTCTAATGGACTCCGCCGCCCCCTCCTCAGGACCTCTCTGGACAGCGATTCAGTCTGCAATCGATCAGCTTGGTGGTCTGAAGCTAGAAGCCTCTACGCTTGTTCTCTCTGGTCCTCTGCTCTCTTGCAGCATCTCCTTCTTGTCAGCGTCTAGTCTCGTCCCTCTTGTCTCCTATGCGCGTTCTGCGGTCTGAGCTAAACTAATTAACTAATTCTATATCTATTATACCCTTCTACGCCCATGTACCTCCCCTTAATGTTGCCAAAATATGGGACCACTACTTCTGATTGGACAGGGACAGGGGTTGAACCTCACACCATATTGATTTGGTTCGAATTCTGAAGACCTTTGTTTTTAAACTACCGCCCATCAATTTTAATACATTGGCTTTATTTCCCACCCGTCTCACGACAAAGTTTATTCATTTTCCATATACATAGTTGCAAGTTTGGCAAGAACACATGAATATATCAATATCGGCCATTAGGTCGTGGCCTTGGACGACGAACAGGTTGACTTCATCTTTATTCTTTGTCAGCCAAGCAGGACACATGCGCAGAATCATTGTCTCTCGAGTTTCAGATCACCAACCCCAGGCCCAAGTTTACGAACTAATAAAAGTCAAAGAAGAAAATATTAAAATCACAAATAATATGTTTCACTGTATACCCATTCTTTCTACTCTATCCCCATTTACTTATAAATCTATCCTGCATTAGTAGCGTTAAGAAAACGACAAAATAATAATAATGCAAAAGCAAGCTGAAGCATGAGAAAACATCAAGCAGCCATTTTAATGCACACTGCGCAGAAGCAGAAATTTCCCACCAAGCAAAGAAAGACGTCACACCATGTGATATGGTTGAGACATGCGCAGTAAAGTTCCCACGCTTTAGCGGCCATTTTAGAAAAAGACAAGCGTTACTTGTTAGTTAGAACACATAGGCAAGCTTCCTTGCTATTCATGTAGTGTATGCAAAGTTAATATAAACAATACAAGATTAATAAATTAATACTGTGAGGAGATTGCATTCGAGCAAGTCTCATTTTTGAGTCCTTGCTCCATCACTATCATGGCCCCTTTGCTGAGGAAACCATGTGTCAGATATTTGAATGTGGGCACCATAATCTCACATTTGTCTTTATGCAGTGGTAGTTCTCAGTAGCATAAACTTTTCAGAGTTATTCTTAAACATATAGACAGATTAGTAACTTGATGATGTTGGTGTTTGGTTGTCCGGTAGATGAGACCTTCATTCCTGATATTAAAAAGTGTTGGCAGTTCAACTGAACAATCCCAAATCATATTCTGAAATTTGCAGCATCTTTGGTGATACCAAACATTAAGCATCACCATCATCTTAGTCCTACAACATTTGAGAATGTTGTGATGTAGCAGGATTCTCTGTAGAGCTAGTATTGTGGCAGGTTACAAGCATTTTCTGAGCAGCAACTCTGACTTTCATTGTCCCCTATTGGGGTACTTCTGTTTAAGACTTAAACCATCACAATCTTCGTTGATATTAGCAATATTGGCTTTAAGCCTCATTACACCCCCGGGGGGTATGATGGAGTTCGGATGGGGAGTGCTAGGGCTCTGTTTCAGAAATGTCCTCCATGCTGTTACTTTTTTACTTAAAATTATGTAGGTAATTTCCTAGCAGAAACCAGGCGTCAACGTTGATCAATATTATTTACAGATTGGCCATTAGACCGAGCATCTATGCCATTTTTTACATGGTGAACAAGATCAAGCAATATCCAAGAACATTGTGGATAATGTATCCAGAAATTGAATTGCTGTCCTTTCCTTCGCCTTTGGGAACGATGGTGGATGAGTTAAGCATATTAAATGGACAATCCTTTGTAGCGATTCAGCAAATCAGGTGAGGCCAAACTGGTGCACTGGAGATTATGGACTGATGAGACATTGATTGGAAAAGTTGCTTTTTGGAGGAAGCATATAGTTGGAGGTGGTGCATAATACTATAGGGCAAAGGGTTCCAGATCAGTGGAACTCTGCTATGCAAATGATTGAGTCTCAGGCTTGCTCTGTGCTAGTGTGCATTATATAGAGGCAGTGGTGATTTGTGTGTTTTGGGCATTATGCCTCCTGACATACTGGGCTCTTCCACTAGAATCCCGGGTGTCTGATTGTAGACCTGGCAACAGCAAGACATTTTGTAGAGTATAAGGGAATTGAGAAGTAGCTACTTTAGTGCCTTTAGGATAGGTGTGGTGTGCTCAAAGTGCATAAGCACTTGAAGAGGCGTTCTGCTACGTTTAGAGAGATCTAGAAGGGAATGGCACTCACCAGTGGCTCTCTTTAATCATTTGAACCGCTTTTAATTTGTTCGTACAGCATTTTGGCGAAATCACTATATAAGTCCAATGGCATGAAGTGACAGACGTGAAATGACAGGATAGATCATATACATGTTTTATTCTCAGGAATTCAGAGGAGCAGGGCTTGCACAATGGTTGCAGGGCGCGAGTCTGCTTTTCTTAGAAGTTGGCGACTGTTTCGAAACTTGAATGTTAACCTACATAGATGTCTCAAAAGTGTCTAGCTTTAAAAGTATTTAATTTCCGTAATTAGCAACACACCTATTCAAATGCCATTGACGGAAATATTTTATTTCTTTCAATTTGAAGTGTTAAGACGTCTTTACTGGCTGTATTTACTTAAGGGAGCTCTAGAGATGGTAGGGAGCTTTGAGTGTTTGCCTTTGGATGTCTTAAAGTGTGCAGCTGGCCTGATCACACTTTAAAAGGCTCTTACATTACTAAGTTTTAAAATAAATAAATCTGCCTTAAAGAAAAGAGCAGTTACTATGTCGCAATAAAAGTTCTCAACATAAAAATGCTAAATATTCTACAGAGGTTAAGTGAAGTGAGGGACCCTTGGGAGTGAGCTTGTCAAAGGATGTCCTAGGGGCATGAGAAAGAGCACTGAAGACGCCTGTAAATATGTGCATTATTAAATCTTTTATTTACAAGAGTAAAAGGTAACTATTAAACGTAATTTAAGGACATCCCGAACCACTCTCTCCCAATATGTTTACCAATGTTATTATACATCTATTGATATTACATAATCTGGAATATAATACAATACAATGCAATACAATACAATACAATATAATGTAATATAATATAACACAACAAACATAAAATAACATAACACTGCAGAGCATAATGTAACCATAACGTAATGTAACTGTTACATGCATGTGTGCGCATTTTCTGATTATGTTTATTATGTGTTACCTTTCAATGCAATTGTGAGGGTGACACGAGCACGACTCATTGTGCGCTCGTGTCATTTTTAGCACTGGTAGCGAGTGTTGCTATGATGTGCCTTCGTACAATGCTGTTTTATATGAGGCATCTATGGGTAAAAACTGCTGGCTCGGGGGCGGAAGGTTAAGCGGGGTTTGAAATGTGACCGGAGGATATATTTACGGTAAGCCGGTTTGTACGCCATTCAACTGCTGGACTTCGCTGTATACTCATCGTGTTGTTATATGGAATAAAAGTTCACAGGAACATAACAACGGTTTACTTGCAAGTGTTTCTTTGCAAACTACGCAAACTTTCTACCCTCATTTTTCTACACTGGTGATAGAGCGCTGATAGCACTCTATTTGTATGAGTGCACCATACTCATGGTTAAACGCACTCTCATGTATTCGTATTGTTTGCCGTGTTTTTTATTATTAAGAAACATTTATTTGAATCATTTGATGTTGAAACTAGTGAACGCAATTAAGTAGAACTTTGTATGTATTATGATTCCTTCATGCATAATGTGCAGGACGATATTATCCCTATATATCGTAATTGTGATTAGTTTAAGTTGCCTGAAATATAGGCCCAAAGCTAATGTTTCAATTCTCCTTGCTCTCTAGAATAAATAATTAAATGATTGTTGTGTTCGAAGTTAGAATGTTCTCACCCTGTTGCAGGTGCAAAAATATACATCGTTATTTTAAGAGTTAAGGAGAGATCCGGAATGCCTTTGAAGATAGCTGGAAGCGAGAAGGGAGGATGCCTTGCGTATCGGGTCTGTCTGGAAGCCAAGGCCACTGGAAGAAGATATCATTAATTAAATTCGTTTCATGAAAGAGAACCAGCTACTGCATAGAGGTCTAATGGAAAATTTTAAGAAAAAGTGACACAATGTTGGTTGAATCCTATCTTTTTGTATGATGCGCTGGGACAGAGAGACCAGACTTCTGCTAGCTTTCGGAGAAGCAGGAGCATCTTAGAGCGAGCTCCATAGCCTTAAGCTAAACGACCCATTTGACGTGAGTACTTCTTAGGAAGTCACACGTGCTGACACCATTGGGGAACGATAGAAGAGAGACAGGAAGGGCCCTCATATAGAGTAGTGTAGGGAAAGATTTTGATTTCTTTCAATGAGTCGAGAGCTGAATATTGCATCTATTTTGTGTTGCATTGTAATTTTGGAATTTATAATCATTTGTCTTTTGGGCCGAATTACTTATATCCGCAAAATCGGCTCTGTATTAATTTTTCTGTACCTCTATTTTTTGCTATTGAGATGTATTTACATCCAATTGTTTTTAGCCTTATAATAAATATTCGAACTGCACTTTGGAGTCAGTGATCTTTTCAGGCATGACGCCTTTGTTAATATCTGTCTGAGTTGTTTTCTTCCCATCAACCACTTTAGGTAAATAAAAGATCGATCGCTTACGCTATACTTAGTAGGGAACATAGGTGTGCAAGTTAGCGTAATCAAATGGTAGCAGAGGATGGTTTACCTTTAAAGTGGTTTACCTCTAAGGTGAGGGGAGTACTTAGGAGTAGGGTCGAAGGTCGTCAGGTCGGTGAGCCCTGAAGTGGAGCGGAGGAGATCGGAGACTGGCGGACGTTGATGGTGCGGCGGAAACTGATGGCGTGAGTATGAAAGGCATTGTGGTGTTAGATTGCGGTAATGAGTAAGTGGGTGATGTCTTGCGGAGTTGGGATGTATGTTGAGTGAATGTGGTTTTTAGTTTTGGTGAGCGGACTCAAGAGAAGTCCAAGATCCCGGGATAGTTTTGTATTGTAATTGTCTGATCAAATGTGGGTGTTGTGAAGCGCTATCAACGATCCACTTGTGTTAGGGACCTTTGTGTGAATGAGGAAGAGGTCGCGGTAGAAAGCCCCAGGTACCGGGGTGGACTATGGCGATTGAGTGACCAACGCAGGTCGGGGGTCACTACAGCTGAATGTTTTTGTGAGAGTGTTCTATCGATCTTCAGTGACAGACAATTACTTGTTTATGTGACTGTAAGTTATTGTAATTGTGTAGGAACAGTTACTTGGTTGAATAACTTTTGGTTATACAGTTACTTGTGGTACGAATGTGCGTATGAGAGTTTGCGGTGAAATTGTAAAGGCAGGTGAGCCACTGCAAGGAGTGAGAAGTGACGTCAGGGTGCGCCGCGCTGTGATAGGATGGTTGGTGTAACGCCGCGCTGGGATTGGTGGAAGTTCGTTAGCAGTGGAACAGCGTAATTTGGAGCTTGCAATTGATTGATTTAACAATGAGATGTTTTAGGGTATTGCGAGATTTGTGTAGAGGTGACACAGGGGTAGTGACTCGGGTAGGGGAAGAAGCCCCGCCAGAGGACACACCGGCACATTACATGGCAACGAATGTAGGACTTCATACTATCGTGTGGCTTCAGAATTGGCATAAAATTACAGAGAAAGAGGGTGAATTGGCTTTCCCTCGTTATGGGTCTTTTCATATGGAAGTGCTGACCCAGCTGAGGGGGGTGATGAATGCATTGAAACCTCCCCCTAGACCCACACAATTTGAGGCATTAGATGCATGGATGAGAGCAGCTATAGCAAAAAGGAGAGAGGCTTCACATGGGAGGATGAGAAAAGCAATGAAGGCATATCATGATGCGAGATGGGATGCTCAGTTGAAGAGATGGAGACTAGATACCATAGAGGGAGAACGCTTGTACCCATTTCTTACATTAGGAGATGGGGCTGAAGGGAAAAAGAAGACAGAGGAGGACAGTGATACAGATGACAGTTTTCTTGACAGATTGCTAGCGGACCGTCCTCCACCTTGCGATTCTAGATTAGAGACAGAGAGGGTGCGCCCATCAGAAGAGCAGTTAGGTGCGGAACAACTGAGTTCAGGGGAACAATCGGCAGGAGTAAGAGGCAAGATTACAATGGTACGCATTCCGGGAGGGTCAGGAGGAAGAAGGTATTCAAACACTGATCCAGAACCACCTGTAGGAAGCATGCAGTTGCCAGATGCTTTGTCGGTACCAGTCACAATAGGGCCAGTGGTTCCGATATATACTCCTAGAGAAAGAACTGAGGACAGTCCTCAGCACATAAGTGAAGGGGAAGAGACAATGTCTGGAGGGAGCCTTGCAATGAGTGGGACAGGTTTCTGTCGAATACCAGTAGAATCTAGTACTCCACTGCCAGCTACAGCTGATCCCTCAAGAATGGATAGTGGGGTAGAACGAGGACGGACAGGTGCTCTAGCGAATTCTAGGTCTGACCTTCGAATGTGGGTTCAACCAGTGAGAGAATCAATGATGCAGAGGGAAGAGATAAGCAAGAGACAAGAAGCGCCTAAAGTACTGTTTGGGCCACAGGTGATTTGTGCAGGTGACCATTGGAGAAGTCGAAGTTGTGAAAGAGAGAGACGTCCTGTTTCAAAGACAGAAGAGGGTGCAGTTCCTAGGAGAACCCAAAGTTGTGACAGGGAAGATACACGAAATGAGGAGATTCAAAAAGTGTTAAAAAGCGCAATAAAGGTGCCAATGTTAGATGTGGTACGATTAAAGGCAGAGCTAGACGAGGTGATTGAAGGTAATCTACCCCTGATCAAAATTGATACGTATGACTCAAGCGAACTACTGTTCGTAGCAAAGGACATGACAAGAAAGGCCAAACGAGCTTATGATGCATTGTTGCTTTTGGCACAAAGGTATGAGGTTGATTTGTCAAAGACCAAGCTGACACAGGGTTCTTGCAGATTAAATTACATAGATAAGGATTTGGAAGAGAAGCGAACGAGTGGATTGAAAGCACAAATTAGAGAACTAGTGATGGGGATGCGGACATGGAAAGATTTAGACAGATGGAAAGAAAAATGGGCCAAAAAGAAAAGCTTCCAGACTGGAATAGGGAATACTCCGCCTCCGGGTGGAGGGACGGGAGCTGCAGGAAATTTCCCCCTCAGGGAGGTACAGAATGGAGGGTATGTACATGTGCCATGGAGCAGGGGTGATTTAGCAGCATTTACGAATGATTTTCCTCGGCTGAGGGAAAAACCTGCTGAGTGGTACAAGCAAATAGACAGGTTTGTAAAGCTTTCGAAGGTATTGTGGATAGATTTGAACACCTTGTTTGATATCGTAGTGCCGGCGGATTTGTGGGCAGCATGTAAGATTGCCATTGAGTGGCCTACTGTAGAGCCGCCTAGAGATTCATTGACTCATGGTCCTTCACCTGATGTAATGAGAAAATACGAGCAAGTGATTACATGGTTGCAATCGAAGGTAGCTCCTCAGACTGTTGATTGGTTAAAGATTGATCGCACCCCCCAAGACGCTAAAGAATCAGTACATGATTATTACGAACCATTGTTGTTGGCCTTTAAGCAGCATAGTGGATTAGATACAATTGAACAAAAAGAGATGGGACAGTTTGTCTCGAAATTTGTGTTGGGACTGAAATCTGACATT
This sequence comes from Calotriton arnoldi, assembly GCA_963921515.1. Lineage (NCBI taxonomy): Eukaryota > Metazoa > Chordata > Amphibia > Caudata > Salamandridae > Calotriton > Calotriton arnoldi. The sequence goes on from CAWUFW010019657.1 coordinate 128,749, forward strand.
AGCCTGATGATACAGCAGCATTTGATATGTTGGCAGAATAAGTCGGTGGACGAGATTCTGCGTTATGCTAAGTATTGCAGTGATCAAGTGGAATCGACACAGAAGAAATTAAAGGATAAGTTGATGTTGGTGCAGTTGAGAAACGCTGATACGACGCAAGGGTTTGGAGGAGGTCAAGGTAGAGGCAGAGGAGGTGGAAGAAGAATGGGACAACAGATGGTGACCCAACCTGGTCAAGGTAGAGGAAGAGGAATGGATTCAGGTACAAGTGACTGGGTGGCTCAACAGAAAATAGTCACTGCCTGCCATTATTGTCACGAAATCGGGCATTGGAAGTGCGAGTGTAGATCGAATCCAGCAAATCAGATACAGATGGAAGGAGAGGGACAGTTGACCGAGGCTGTCAATACTGTGACAAGACCAAGGTCTATGTATGGAGGAGGATATGAGCCGCAAGTGCAAGTACCTCAACCCCCTAGGATACCCATGCATAATCAGTTATACCATCAGATGCCTTATTTTGAAATACAAGACCGATTTGATAAACATCAAGATTCACAGGAGTGGGAGGGCGCTAGGTGGCGCACGAGCGGAATGGCCGTCCAGACGTGAGGCTCCCGCAGTCTGGCGCCGTTATCCTGCTATTTATCCTGCCCAGATGGCAAAAATCGCCAAATAATAAGCGGAACCACAAGCCCGCAACCTATGGAACTAGCGAGGTGACTTTGATGCCTGTACGTCGCTGAATGCCGAAGCAGCAGAGGAGAGTACAAACCCCGCAGTGCGGCCCCGAGTGGTGCGGAACTGCCGCTGGACACGGACGCCTACGCAGGGACCGGGGCTTCCACGTGGCGCATGGGCCCGGGCGTCGTTGTGCCGGAGCATAGGAGGCGGTGAGTGACTCAATACCCCATCGTGCTCACTATCGGCAGGCAGGCCAGAGCGTAATGAAAGCACTGAGACACCCTAGAACAGCGGAGGTCCAGATATTAATGTACGGCGGGAGGCCGTTGTGAGGAAGCCGCACGGTGCGGAACAACTACTGGGCGCGGAGGCCGATACGGAGATCAGGCCTCCCAGGTGGCGCGTAGGCCTGAGTGCGTTGATGCTGGAGTCTAAATAGCGCTGAGTGCCCCAACGCCCCGTTGTGCTTCCTGCACCTGAGGAATGGCCATAGCGGAGCATGTGCGCTGATCTGTACTAGATCAACAGGGATCCCGTTGTTGTGTGGTGTGTGGTCGCAGTGGGGACGCCGTGCGGGTGGCGGATCGGCCATTTGCGGCTGCGTAGCATGCACGCTGATTTACGAGACTGTATGCATAGATTGCAGCGAAAGGCAAAAAGGCATTTTCTGGTGGCAAATTCTGCAGAAGTTAACGGGCCTCGCATTCAGTAAATAAGTGGATAGTTCAATTCCACGTTAGCAACGCGGACTCTCAGCCACCACTTGCGGTGCTGGAAGTTTAAAAGTGGTGAGTGCCCCAATATCACGCTGTGCTCCCTGCATCGGTGAACTGGCCATAGCTGAATGTATGTGCAGATATATTCTAGAACACCAGGGATCCCGTAGTCGCTGAGTGGTATGCTGTCGCAATAGGGTCGTCGTGCGGGTGGCGAATCGGCCATTTGCGGCTGCGTAGCAGGTATGCTGACATGTGAGACTGAAAGCATCGATTGTTGCGAGAGGCAAAAAGGCACTTCGTGGTAGTAAATCCCGCAGAAGTTAACGGGACTCGCATTCAGTAAATCAGTGGATAGTTACAAACTTCGCATTAGCAGCATGGAACCTCAGCCACCATTTGCGGAACGGGGAGAGGTCCTGAGGCACTAAGGGCATACGGAGAAGTAGGGAAAGATACCTGTAAATCAAGCGGGCCCTTTAGCTAACTGAGGTTCGCGTACCTTCTCAGGTGGACACTAACGCAACTGCACTACCTTTGTCCAGGAACCCATCCCTCAAACAGCATTGGCAAAGAAGTGCACTGGTCTATACTACCACTATATTGTGTGTTGGGGACAACTCCAAAAAACAGACGCCGCAGGTACCACGTCAAACTTGGATCAGTCCTGGGGAATCTCCCAGTGTACTCCATATCCCATATAAGACTCGTGGGCGCTCACAATGTGGAAACCGGATGCGCGCCAGCCGCGCCTTACATTTGAAGCAAAGAAGAGTGCCCGTCTGCAGACGGCGGAGGGAGACAGCGGCACGGATGTGCCACGACAAGATTCACAATCCCCCCAAGGTGATGATATGAAAGCGCTGCTACTGGAAGTCCGACAGGGCTTTGCAACCATCGCTGGCAAAATGGATACCCTAACTACGCGAATGGACACAGTCGTCCGCAAAATAGAGGGCCATGAAGTGCGCATAAAAGAGACGGAACAGCGTATATCGGATGCTGAAGATGCAACATCCCACATCCAAGACTCCGTCTCACAGATGGATAAACTGCTAAAACTCATTGCTGCAAAGAATGAGGATATTGAAGCGAGGAGTCGGAGGAATAACATCCGCGTGATGGGCATACCAGAAAGCACAAATACAGGCAAAATGGAGGACTATATTGAGAAACTGCTACTGGATGTGGTGGGGGGTGATGCTCTTTCCCCACACTTTATAGTTGAGCGCGCACATCGTTCTCTGGGCCCGAGGCCTCCCCCTGGTAGTATGCCCAGACCCATCATTGCGCGCCTCCTGAATTATAGAGACAGAGACACTGCCCTCAGAGTGGCAAGGGAGAAGAAGCAGTTGTGCTTTGAGGGGGTACCCTTCACCATGTATCCTGATTTTACTGCAACAGTACAAGAGGAAAGGCGCAAATTCCTCCCGGTGAAACAAAAACTACGATTGGCCCAAATCGATTATGCTCTACTTTACCCTGCACGCCTCAGGGTCACGCACCAAGGGAAGCAACGTTCTATACGAAGCCCCAACAAGTGGAAGAATTTCTTAAGCGCCTTAAAAACTAAAAGACGGATGGGATTGAGCCGGACGCTGCTTCGATGCCGCACTCACCGCACATAGGCTGATGGGGGATTTGGGCCATGGCGGGCTGCTCTCCTCAATGAACATAGGAAATACATGGACTCGCTGCAATGGACACATAGATCAATGGAACTCAAACTAATGGGCTAAGTGAATAAGCTGGCGAGATATGCCAAAGGATGGGATGCAAGAACCGAATGCAGCCGGACACCTTTGTGGCAATCAGGGGTTTTGTTGTTCTCTCACAGCCCCTGAGCGGCACGAGGTACCCGTGCGCCACCCAGCAGGATTCCCCCTGAGGGCGATCCCCATAGCAGATCTCTTCTGGTCACTGACCAGACAAGATGAACGTAATGTTCGTTTTTTCTGTGGGTAATAGGGAGGGGGGAGGGACAGACACTACTGGCATGTTTGGGATGTTTCAGTGGGAGGGGGTGGTAGGGATATGAGTTAATGAATGTTATGGCATGCACACTTTGCAGCTCTTCACTGATAATTGTGGATATCATTGTATCCGAACACTATTGCGTACAGCATCGCAATGTTGCAGATATTGCACCAAAGGGAGCTATGGGTGACACGAGGGGTGTAGGGCAGCTGAGACTTATGACCTGGAATGTCAGAGGATTGGGGGACCCCCGGAAACGCAGACAGATATTGGCCTATTTAGATCGTCAACAGGTTGACATTGCTATGCTTCAAGAGACTCACATCAACCCAAACCTTCCTACTACATTTGCGAGCAAATGGGCGGTGTGCAGATTGCTCTCTTCATACTCTTCCTATTCTCGCGGCACGGCGATACTGATCAAACGACAGACGCCTTTTCTACTGGCTGGCACAATGGCGGACCCACAGGGGCGCTATGCGGTGGTTTGGGGACATCTAGGTACAGACTCAGTTACATTGGTATGCAGTTATGGTCCCAAAGTAGACACTCCTGATTTCTTTACCACCCTCTGGGGTAAAATTGTAAATATAGGCTCTACTCATATAATATGGGGGGGGGACTTTAATGTAGCCCTTGATCCGATTATTGATCGTTCCAATCCTGCACCGCATCATTATAATAAATCGCAGGTTTCGCAGGATAATCGCTGAGGGAGGATTGATCGACACATGGCGCCATGCACACCCACAGGCCAGAGGGGGCACGCATTTCACAACATATGCGGCAACATGGGCTCGACTGGGCTACTATCTCATCACTAGGGGCCTGGGACCGGCAGTTAGAGACGTCACGCACCCTGCCAGAACTTTTTCCGATCATTGCCCTGTGAAACTCACGATCACCCTACCGGGATATGATAAACCTAGGCCTAGCTGGAGGCTGCAGCCCATGGCGTTACTAGACACTGTCTTTAACACTGAGCTGGGGGAGGAAATTCGTGACTTTTTTCAGAGAAATAGGGGAACTGTGGATAATGTGGAAACGATATGGGAGGCCTTCAAGGTCACAATTAGAGGATATTGTATTTCCAAGAGTTTTGGGGTACTCAGGGACATACGGGGAACGTTAAGGACCCTGGAAAAAGGCCTGCAGGCGCTAGAATTTTGAATGGCAGCGGGGGAAACGGGACAAGTGCAGACAGATTTCCGAGTGAAAGTGTCGGAGTATACGGAAACTGCAGCGCGAGAGACGAAATTTAGAGGGAGATACTGGGAGGCTCGTAGGTACGGTGAGGGTGAACGGCCCGGAAAGGCATTAGCTGAAGTGACCAGGCGATCGCGCTTTTCTAATTATATACTGGAAATTAAGGGACCTGGGGAGGTAGTGCAACGGGACACCATGGACATATTAGGCACATTCACTGCACACTATACTACGCTATATACCACGCAACGCAGAGGTGTGCTCGACCTAGATAGCTTCCTGGGCGATGTTGCACTTGGTTGGTTAGGTGACACACAAAGGGAGTTCTTATGTGCTCCTTTCGAACTTGACGAAGTTCGGGAGGCGATAATGCAGATGAAGTCGGGCTAAACTCCGGGCTTAGACGGCATTCCTGCTGAATTTTACAAAAATTACTTAGACATTATGGCCCCTGTGCTTAAAGAAATATATGAAGAAGCCTTTGAGGCTGGCACACTCCCCCCTCGATGAGGGAAGCACTTTTCACGTCCCTTCTGAAGCCCGATAAGCCCCCGAACTCCTGTGACTCATATAGACCGCTGTCGCTGCTAAACTGCGACACGAAAATACTGGCCAAGATCATTGCTAACCGATTGGCACTGCTGATGGACAAACTTATCCTACCGGACCAATCGGGGTTTGTCCCCGGGCGTGCTACCACCCACAACCTCCGCACCCTCTTTACTCTTCTTCAGAATGTGGCCCCCGAACTTCCTTTAGCAGCGGTATTTCTCGACGCTACTAAAGCGTTCGATTCTGTGGAATGGGACTATCTCATTGGCGTGATGCGACGGATGGGCTTTCCCCCTCTGTTCATTTCCTGGATACAGCTTTTATATCAACAGCCTATGGCTAAAGTGCTGATCAATGGCCGTCTCTCCTCCGCGTTCTCTGTCTCGAGAGGTACTCGACAGGGATGTCCACTGTCCCCCTCTTATTTGCCATTGCGGTTGAACCACTGGCATCCAAGCTGCGTCAACACCATCAAGACAAAGCATTCCGTTGTCACTTACGTCAAATCCTGTTATCTCTTTATGCAGATGATATCACCCTGTACATACTGAGACCCCCAACAGAACATTAATCCTTTGCTGCGGGAATTCATTGTGTTTGGACAGCTCTCGGGGGTGAGTATTAACTGGGGAAGTCGCAGGTGTTTCCCTAACACCTGCAGTCACGGCCTTTGCTTTGGACTATCCACTGGAGTGGTGCGATACAGACCTCCGCTACCTAGGGATACAAATTACTAGGGACAGAGAGGAGCTGTTGCGACTCAACTATGGTACAGCCATTAACCGACTTGCCAGTAATGTCACGCGCTGGATCTCTCTGCCTCTCTCGCTTGCCAGCCGTGCCTCCCTGATAAAAATGGTGGTACTCCCACAGTTTTTATATTTGTACATGAACGTGCCATATCACCCTGGTCAGTATTTTTTTTAAACTCTTCGCTCGGAGTTGCTCCGTTTGCTCTGGGGAGGTAAACAACCAAGGTTAAAGTGGTCTATGCTCACAAGGCCTTATGCGCAGGGTGGATTTGATATCCCAGACTTTGAAGTTTATTTTTTATGTGCGCAGGCTCATTACGCCTATTATTGGATCAACCCACCCAGATACATGCCACAGGTGGCAGCGGAACACTGGCTTGCTAACCCCATCCCTCTGGATGGATTACTACAGGCGCCTAGTCGTACTCGTCCTACTCCGCCTACCACTATTACGGGCACTGTGGACGCATGGCGTCGGATTTCTGATCTTCTTGACTCCCCCATGTTGTATTCCTCGAGGCTTCCTTTGACCTATCATCCCAGTATGCCTCTCCTACAGGAGTGCGGTTTTCAACAACTGTGTGCACGCATCAAAGTTACTAAATGGGGAGAACTCTTTCCAGATGGGGTATTTTGCTCTTCAGAACAATTCTTTCATGGGACTCAACCCACACCCCTCGATACATTTCTTTATATCCGACTCCGACAGGGAATGCGAGCTATTATCCCAGAGTTCCCACAGGAACCCGCAAATCTGGCCCCTCTCCATCAAATGCTGGGATCCACAGATGGAAAACACCTAGTGTCCCGGCTCTATCATACCATACGCGCAAAGCAAACGGAAGCCCCTAGCAAAGCCCGTATACAGTGAAATACTGAACTGGGAAGAGAGGTAACCGACGAACAATGGACATACTGCTGCCTCCAAACTTCACGAATCTCTGCTAGTTGTAGATTACGTGTGATTCACTATAAATTTTTACACCGCCTCTACTATACGCCCGCTAAAAAACTTCGGTTCAAGCTGACCGATAATGACAAATGTGAAAGATATCAAAGACCTGGAGCTGGGTTCCTACATCTGGCATGGGAATGCCCGCAGATACAGGAGTACTGGGTGCAGATATGTGAAGCTGTTGGGCAGATGACAAGTATCACGCTGGATGTTGACCCCGTGCTAGCGCTGCTGGGCTATACCGAGCAGGTACCAAGGACGTATCGTAAGTTCATCGCCATATCGTTTCTACTGGCCAAGCGTAGGGTGGCATGTAGATGGGGAAGGGGAAGAGCCCCGAAATTCAAGGAGTGGCTAGATGATTTACTTTATTGTCAGGGGCAATTAACAATCTATGCAGAAACACTCCCACTTGCCTCTAGACCTAAGGACATATGGGGCCCTCTCCAAAGTTATCTTTTAATGCAGGGTGCAGATGGGTCAGATGCCTCCCTTGTGGGGCAAGATACTCGATAGACACATGATCACTCCCTACTCTTGTCATCTGAGATCTTTACTCCACCACATAGGACATGAGCACCGCTTCCCAATCCACACATGTTGTGAGCTACGAACCCTCCTGTTATCACTGACGTTCCACCCCCTAAGACCTGAGAACCCAAAGACAAACGTATAATATGCTGTTGATTGAATGTTGATGCTGGCCATCTGGCGTATAGTTTGCTAATAGAATATACCATAGTCACAACATCTAATCTTGCTAATGTGGTGCTGTGTTAAGGATTTGTTCATTTGCTGCATTCAAAGTTGGGTATGCGTGCTCTTCTCTTTTCAACGCTGCGTTCAAAGTTAGGTATTTGTGCTCTTCTCCTTCAGTTCTTTCAGTGCAGGAAGGCTGCAAAGCTGTACAATGATTCTCAGAAGATGTAATGTATGATACATATGATGGAAATTGTTAAATAAAAAAAAATAAAAAAAATAAAAAGATTCACAGGAGTGCCAGAGGGGGGTGCACGAGGAATGCACCTTAGATGCAGTTCTAGAAGTAGATCAGAGTGGGCTGTTTGTAGATGCAGACGTGAATGGATATCCTGTTACTTTCTTACTAGGCACTGGAGCTGCTCGCTCCACAGTGAGAACTGAAGTAGTCCCAAATTTAACCCTTTCGGGACGATCAATTCAAGTAGTGGGGGTTAGTAATCAGAAAATGACCAATCCATTGACAGACGAATTACCCATGAGAATAGGACCATTTCGGGATAGACATCAATTTGTAGTGTGCAATTCGAGTCTGGTTTGTCTTTTGGGACGAGACCTTCTGTGCAAGCTTAATTGTACTATATCATGCACTCCGAGAGGTGTAGAATTGCAAACATATGATGACGATGCTGATTTCAAAATGGCTAACATGAGTCTGTGTGCAGAAATGTTTGTGGTGCTCACAACAGCAGAATTGCCACATGACTTGAGAGACTCAGTTGATCCGAAAGTGTGGGATTTTACGGGCGAGGATGTGGGTCTGATGAGAGGGGTTGAGCCAGTTAAGATACAGGTCAAACCCAATGCTGAATTCCCACGAATGCCACAATATAAGTTGACTCCAGAAACTGTGGCCGGCATAAGACCTGTGATTGAGACTATGATTTCCCAAGGTATTCTAAAGGAGATAAGAGGAAGTCCCTGTAACTCACCTATCATGGGACTGCAGAAGCCAAGTGGCAAGTACAGAATAGTGCAAGATTTGCGTCGGGTTAATGAAATTGTGATCCCATGTTGTCCTGTGGTACCGAATCCAGCTGTTATTCTATTCCAGATACCATGCAAAGCAGAATGGTTTACAGTGATAGATTTGTGTCACGCATTTTTCTCTATACCATTGCATGAAGAAAGTCAGTTTTTATTTGCATTTAGGATGGACGATCGTGTATTAACATGGAAAAGAATCCCTCAGGGGTATACAGAAAGCCCCTCCATTTTTAGTCAATGTCTGAAAAAGAATCTTGAAGGACTGGTGATGGCCCACAACTCAGTCTTAGTGCAATATATAGACGACCTTTTGGTCGCTTCAGAGACTGAGGACGCTTGCAGGATTGACACTGTGGCGCTGCTGAATCATTTGGCAGAGAATGGACACAAAGTGTCTCCAAACAAATTGCAGTATTGTTTGTCTGAAGTTCAGTACCTAGGTCACCGGATTGAGAAAGGAAAACGAATGGTGTCACCAGATCGCATAGAGGCGATTCTGCAAATGGGAACTCCGAAAACACAAAAAGAAGTCTGCATGTTTTTGGGAATGGTCGGCTATTGTCGACAGTGGATCCCAAATTTTTCCTTGCAAGCAAAGCCTCTGTTGAAACTGACTCGAAAGGATGTTAGTGATCCGGTACCATGGGATGACGAGTGCTTGAAAGCCTTCCGTGAGCTGAAGGAAAGTATCTGTCATGCTCCAGCTCTCGGAATGCCGGATTAGAACAAAGAGTTTTCGCTCTTTTGCTGTGAAAAGGAGGGATGTGCGTTAGCAGTCCTAGTGCAGACACATGGGGGTGCCCGTAGACCAGTAGCCTACTTCTCAGCTACATTAGATCCTGTAGCTTCTGCGTTGCCCGGATGTCTGAAATCCCTGCTGCAACTGGTGTCAGCATTGAAAGATGTGAAAGCATAGTGATGGGTTATCCGCTCAATGTTTATGTGCCCCATTCAGTAGAACTATTGATGACGCGAACGAAAACACAGTATCTGACCAACAACAGACTTACCAAGTATGAGCAAGTTATCTTGGCCGCTGATAATGTCACCCTGAGACGTTGTACCACTCTGAACCCTGCTACATTGTTACCTATTCCACAGGAGGAAGGAGATGAGGATTGTGAAGAGCATGACTGCCTAGATTTTACTGACCTATCCACCAAACCCAGACCTGACATTGTCGATGAACCTTTGCCCCAATCTGATTTGATCCTTTTTGTTGATGGTTCATGCTTAAGAGACAATGAAGGGTATTTTAGAACAGCGTTTGCTGTGTGCACCATCATGGGAGTAGTGGAAGCTGCCTGTTTAAATAGAGTATTCTCTGCTCAGGTGGCCGAAATTGTCGCTTTGACACGTGCCTGTATCGTTGCAGCAGATATCCGAGTGACTGTGTATACAGACAGTCAATACGGATTTGGTGTGGTTCATGATTTTGGGCAGTTATGGTCACAGAGGGGGTTTCTAACGTCCTCAGGATCACCTATACGCAATGGCGAGTATGTGCGCCAACTATTGGAAGCTTTGCAGAAACCCAAAGAGATAGCAGTTGTTAAATGTGCAGCTCATGGAAAGGAAGAAGACTTTGTCACTAAGGGCAACAATTAAGCAGATGAAGTAGCACGATTTTGCGCTGAACATGCTTGTATTTTCAATGGAGAATATGTAGGCGAGAGCACAGAAGAGACCGAGCTCAGCATGATGTTAGCTATAGCCGATACTTGGGATGAGGTGAAGCGGTTGCAGGATGAAGTCCCAGAAGAGGAAGCTGCTTCATGGATCAGAGCAGGTTGCACAAAAAGAGACGATGGCATTTGGGTGTCCACAGATGAGATATCAGTATTACCCAATTGCCTACTGAGCCCAATGGCAAGGCAAATTCATGGAGCAGTTCATCTGGGAAGAGATGCTATGGTACGAGTGTTCAGGCAGACGTGGTTTAATCCACGCTTTCGTGTGTGGGCTGAAACGGTATGTCACAGGTGTGTTACTTGTCAACAGATGAATGTTGGAAAGAGAACTGTGGTCGGAATGAGTCACATTGGAAGATCTGGGGGTCCCTTTAATAGGATATAGTTAGACTTCATTGAGATGCCGAGGTGCAATAGGTTGAGATATGTTTTGGTGGTGGTGTGTATCTTTTCACGGTGCGTGGAAGCATATCCAACTAGACGATGTGACAGTCTCACAGTAGCCAAATTGTTATTAAGAGAACTGATTCCGCGGTACGGTTTCCCGACATCAGTGGAGACAGATAGAGGAACTCATTTTCACAGTGAAATCATGAAGTTGTTGTGCTCTGCTTTAAATATTGATCAAAGACTGCATTGTAGCTAAAGGCCCGAGGCTTCAGGCCTAGTAGAGCAGGTTAATGGCACCATCAAGTCAAGAGGGGCAAAGGTGTGTTCGTCAACTTCATTGAAATGGCCAGATGCGTTGCCCCTGGTGTTAATGAGTCTGCGTAGCACTCCAGATAGAAGAACAGGGCTTTCTCCCCATGAAATTTTGACTGGAAGAGCTATGCGTTTGCCTATGGTGCCAGCTACAGCATTGATAAACATCACTGATGATTTAGTGTTGGATTATTGTAAAGGACTGGCTGATGTGGTTAATTCTGTATCCCACCAGGTCGAGGCTGTGACTGCATCCACCTCAAGAGACCTGCTGCATGATCTTAATCCTGGTGATTGGGTGCTAGTTCGTAAGCACGTAAGGAAGAGTTATCTTGATGTTCACTGGCGAGGACCCTATCAAGTGATATTGGTCACAAGTACCACTGTGAAGTGTGGAGGATTGCCGAATTGGATCCACGCTTCCCACACTCGCCGAGTTCAAGCGCCTGTGGAGGAAGAGAGTTCCCTGGTTCCGAGGAGCATGTGTGGACCTGATACAGACAACGGCAACGGCACAGACTCAGCTGTAAGAGTTTCGGATGAAACGCAACAGCCAAGTGAGCATGAGAGACGAGAGCTGAATGCTCCTGAACTGAGTCCAAATCCTGAAATAGAGGATATTGCAGAAGTGAGCTGTGCCCCAGATCAAAGTGAGCTGTCTATTGCAGAAAGATCAGATCAAGAGGAAGAGAGGAGAACAGATGCCAGAGCAGAAAAGTGGCCAGTAAGAAAAGAAAGGCGGAATATACGGCTTGCATCTGAGCAAGATCTCACTCCGATTCCTGAAACATCTGAATCAGATCAAAGTGACGCTGAAGAAAGACCGGATGGTCTGAGACGCTCCAGAAGAGAAAGAATAGCGTCTCGAAGATACGCATCTCCTGAGTGGACGTACCTGGCTGCAAATGCAGAGCCCAGCGAAGTCCGGGAGGTTGGGAGCTGGTACGGTGAGCTACGGAGGGGACACCCTCACGATTGAAATACAGTTGCTGGTCCCAGGCGTAGAAGCATTTGGAAAGCTAACTCTGCAAGTTCAAAATCCTCCAAAGCTGAGTGGATTGCGTTTCCTGATCCTCAATCAGGTTATTTTTCCTTCATTTGGCCAACAGCTTACTGATCAAATCTAAGAAAAGAAGAAAGAACAATAAGGAAGAAATATATAAAAATACATTTTTAGTATTATAGCCCATTTCATGAACTAACCACCCATTTAGAATATATTTCTGAATTCCTTTATAAAACCAAAAACAAATCCCAATAGAGCAGACATAAACCTCCCGCCTAGGGCATCTGTCAATACAGTAATCGGGTATGGTGGATCATAGTTAGACCCTGACTCTTTCATTCACACACTTCTTTCATAAACAATTATTCAATTCCCATTTAGTCATATCGATATTGCTCCTGGGGGTTACACTGGTCACAAAATTTACTGGATGTTGCACATTTGGCAAAATCTATGTAGCAAGGACAGGGCAATCTCTGTTAGGATGGCCACACCAAGAGGAGATGGGAATAAGGTTAGACCCTAGAGCTAATCCCAAGGTATTTGCTATCGGTTCTTACACTACCAACGGTGAAGATAATTTGAAGTTTATTCAAGAACTAAAAACATCATTCCCAAGTGTGTTTAGTAATAAATTAGGAGAATATCAAGGATTCAAACATTGTATCAAACTTATAGAAGGTGCCATTCCTATTCGTCATAGAGTTAGAAATGTGCCCTTATCGTATAGAGGCAAACTTAAGGATGTGTTACATGACATGTGCAATAAAAACATTATTGAACCCATGGAATCATCACCATGGGTATCTCCGGTGGTGATTTCGGTCAAACATTCTGGTGAATTGAGATTGTGTGTTGACTTGCGTAGTCTCAATAGTGTTATTTGGTTTGATGCCCACACTCTTCCCAATTTGCACGAAATGCTTTCTACCTTAGCGGGGGTGAAAGTGTTTTCTTGTATTGATTTTGCCGGTGTGTACCACCAGTTTGTCCTTGATGATGATTTAAAGAATCTGACTGCCTTTATCACTCCTGAAGGTTCATTCAGATTCTGTTGTATGCCTTTTGGGTTGGCCAGTGCAGCCTTGGTATTTCAGAGGCTCATGAAAGAACCCCTTGAGGGTGTATGAAGTGCGGTGGCATTTCAGGATGACATCCTTGTTTTTGGAAAGGATAATGACGATCTTGACTTTAACCTGAAGAAGATTCTTTCAGCTTTATCATCAAAAGGTCTTACCCTACATGTTGACAAATGTAGGTTTATAAAATTGGAACTGGAATATTTGGGGCACAACATTAGTGGGAATGGTATCAAACAAAACTAAATGTGGATAACATCATCAAGGCGCCTGTTCCAAGCTCTAAGGAGCAATTAGTAGCATTTGAAGGCCTAATTGAGTTTTATGCTAAATTTATTCCTAACTATGCGTCCAAAGTGGAGATATTCAGGTGTTTGCTAAAATAAATGCAAAATGTATCTGGTCTGAAGAAATGGCAATTGCATTTACTCGTCTGAAAGAATTTGTTGTGAATGCTCCTTGTTTGAAACCTTTCATTGTTGGCAAACAATGTGTAGTAATGGTTGACACCAGCAATAGCGGACTGGGAGGTGTGTTAATGCAAAGAGACAAGGGCAAAGAATGGATTATTGCATACGCTTCAAGGGCCTTAAAGGATGCGGAAAATAATTATTCTTTAATTGAAAGGGAATTGCTAGCATGTGTCTGGGGTGCTGAACATTTTAGAACCTTTTTGTAGGGTACTAAATTTATTATTAAGACAGACCATAAACCCCTGATTCATGTAATGGCACCAGGAGGAGGCCGTACCATGTCTGCAAGGTTGGCAAGATTGGCTTCCAGGCTACAGAATTTTCAATGCCAGTTGGAGTTTGTAAATGGAAAAGACAATGTATATGCTGACTGCATGTCTAGATTGCCCTTACCTTTTAGCGAACATGAAGAGGTAGACAAGGCGGATTGTGAAGTAGCTTTTACGGTAAACAACATAAACATGGCTGGCAGCTCGTCTGCCATAGTTCAAGAATGAAAATGGATGGAGGAAATGGAAAAAGACAATGAACTAAAATTGGTACTACATTGTATATTACATGGATGGCCTGAAGAGAGGAAGATGAGTGGTGATATTATGGGGTATTTCAATGTATGGGAAGAGTTAGCAATTGAAAATGGCATTATTGTCAGGGGTGACAAATTTGTGCCTCCATTTAAACTGAGAGAGAAAATTATTGAGTTAGCTTATGAAGGTCACATGGGCTTTTCAAGCACTAGGAGGCAGATTAAAGATAGTTTCTGGTGGCCTGGTATCGACAGTTATGTTGAACGCCAAGTGAGATTGTGCAACAAATGTGCACTCAGTGACAAATCCACCAAAGCCTTGGGTACTGATCTGCGCCCCATTGAGCTCCCTGATGCACCCTGGCGTAAGTTGGGAATTGACATTATTGGTCCATTTGCTGTTTTACCACAGCGAGAGGCATATGGGATTGTACTAATTGACTACTACTCCAAGTGGCCTGAAGTCAAGATGGTGGGAGAAGTTACGTCTGAAAGGGTGATTGAGCTTTTGGGTGAAGTTTTCTATAGGGACGGCATTCCCCAAGAAATAGTTACTGACAATGGCCCTCAATATACTAGTAAAAACATGGAAGATTTCTTAATAAGATGTGGTGTGACACATAGAAGAATTGCTGTGTTCCATCCGGAGGCAAATGGTCAAGTAGAAAGGTTTAACCGTGTGGTTAAAGAAGCTATCAAACTATCTATTAGGGGTGGTCTCAATTGGAGAAATGCTTTACAGTCTACGTTTTTGGCTTACAGAACTTCTCCCAATTCAATCACTTCAGTAAGTCCTTTTGAATTATTGAGGGGCGCAAACCAGGATCCAAGTTAGTACCTTGGTGGCTAAAGATGAAAAAGAATAAAGTCAACGAGGCTGCTGAATTGGATTTTGTGGGGATTCGACGCAAAATGGAGGAGTATAAGTTCAAGATGCGACAAGAATTGAGGGAAAGGAAGGGTAGTGCGAGTAGACAAAGAGTGAAGGTTGGTGACATGGTTCGTGTTCGGAAACCCAGGACTGAGGGAACACGGGACAACATCTGGTCTGACCCTATTCGGGTCATCCAAGTTTTCATGAATGCTGTGCGCGTGGATGGAGGAACAGTTTGGAATCTTATGAGAGTGTCATTGTTTAAGGGGAGGATGGAAAGCATGGGTAGCTGTGACAGTAATGTGTTTTTAGACGTAAAGGAAGTGGATTGCAGTAAAAATGTGGGGCCCAGTTATGGCTAACAATACTAGGTATGCCTCCAGAGAGTTGAGAGTGAGACGTCCACCTGCAAGATTCCGAGATTATGTTTTGACATGAGGAAAAAAAAAAGGGGGGGAAGGTGTGATACATGCACGTGTGCGCATTTTCTGATTATGTTTATTATGTGTTACTATTCAATGCAGTTGCGAGGCTGAAACGAGCGCGACTCATGCACTTGTGTCATTCGTAGCACTGGTAGCGAGGGTTGCTAGGATGCGCCTTCGTACAATGCTGTTTCATTTGAGGCATCTATGGGTAAAAACTGCTAGCTCGTGCGGGAGGTTATGCGGGGTTTGCAATGTGACCAGAGGATATATTTATGGTAAGCCGGTTTGTACGACATTCAACTGCTGGACTCCGCTGTATACTCATCGTGTTATTATATGGAATAAAAGCTCACTGGAACATAACAACGGCTTACCTGCAAGTGTTTCTTTGCAACCGACGCAAACTTTCTACTCTCATTTTTCTACAGTAACATAATATAATATAGTACAATATAAGTAAAGTACTCCATACCTTATTTAATGATAGCGCAAGACCACAAGCTGCTCCTTGACATAGAGAAATGATGCTAGAGTCTGAATCCATGTATATGGTCATGGAACCTTGAGGCTGACGGCAATATCCTGGGACCATTTGTTCTTTATAATTCATGATCACAATATCCTCCCCTACTTTCTTGTAAATGCCTGGGGTCTGATAAAATAAATCCCACCAATGTAAGAAAATAATGAAACGGTCGTAAACCACTTGTATAAGCCAGCTAGTACAAAATACACTTTTCATGACTTCCCCCTTGTTAAGAAGATCTTCCTATTTTGGATCTGTAGAACAAATTTTGATTCTTTAAACCCACCAAAATGACCTTGCATGTTTATGCAAACACATTTTCAGATGTGATAAGTCGCTATCAAAACTCATTTTGTTGTTTAGAATGCGGGTGTAGGAAAGTGCCCTTTTTGTATGGTTAAACCCCCCCCCACACTTTTTGCCCCAGTGCTGATCGTTAAGACTCTGGAAGTGCACTGGAGCTTGCTCCTCAGGCCCCAGTGCCAGTGCTCTCTCCCTAAATCTGATATATGTAAATTGGTAACCCCAATTGGCTGAGGATTTTAGCCCTCTTCTCCGTACCTAGAATACGGTACCAATGGCACCCAGGGCATGTGTGTCAAAGTGGTCACCAGGGCATGAAGCACCGTTTTTGCCACCCTGATTGACCCAAGTAAACTACTGACAGAAGGCCTGCCAATGAAGACAGCAGGATAAGTGTAAACTGCTCGAACTCAACTTTGCCCTCACCATGTGCGGTAATCAATGCACTATTTGTAATATATGCCAGTAACTCTAAGGAAGGTCTCTTAAAGCCCAGGAGGCAGGGTGCATTATATTACATTTGTGGACATCTAAGTGCAAGCTTATATGTCCACATAGTGGTCTTTACCATTAAAGAACACTATAAGTGATAGACCGTCCTTAGGATAACATGGGCTGGCACCCAGGCAAACCCATGGTTGGCAGCTCCATTATGGTACTGGCTAAATATGTTATGTTTGTTATCAAACGATGTGCCTCATCACCCCTGACATGAATCTCGTCTCGAGGACGATGTGGCATGCACCCATGTGACTACCTTAGAGGTTGCCCACCTGTCTGCCCCAGCCTTTCCTGTGCTCTGACTGACAGCCGGCACTTGCTGCCACCAAGACAGGAATCTGACCTCCTGCTAGGAGGTGTGAACTGTCTCAAGAGTCAGAAACAATGACCTGGATGGGAAGGAGGTCACACCTCCCTCTCTAACAGACTGTCTAGTGAAGTGACACATCAAGGCAGTGAGCTTCAAAAGCCGAGCCACCTGTGATATGCAGCCAGGCTGCCTTACTAAGTAGAAAATAGCCCTCCTACCTTCAGGCACATTTGCATCTGGGAAAATTAGATAGTCAGGAGGTGTACAACCCCAGTAGGCTAGTCATAACTCTAGCGTGGATTACCTGGTCTGTCCAGCCGAGGAAGACTTCTGCCATTTTTAAAAGTGGTAGAATAGTGGGTTCTGGGTAGAAAAGGTGACCTACACCCCCGGATGTGGTCACTTAAGGGGAAAATTCGCTGCTGGGGCTAGTAGCACATTGGCCACTTGCACCCACACCCCTAATGCCTCTAAATCTAGGATTTAAGGGCTACCCCTGACACCAGAACCCCAAGTCTGACTTAACCTGCATCAACAGGGCTTGTATAAACCAAGAGACCTGCACCTGTGGTACCACTCCTGGAACTGCGAGACCGAGACTCGTCCTACACTAAAGCTCTGCTCCCCTAGACAGAGGGACGCCTGTGAGAGGCAGAAGCAACCTCAGACTCCTCTGGACTAGTGGCACTGGTCCCCTGCCAACTGCAGGTAAAACAACGCTTTGGATCCGAAGAATGACTGGCAATCAGGCCCTCCGTGGGATCACCCAAATCCAAATGGTCTAGTGCAGTTATTCTCAAAGTACGGGCCGGGGGCCCCTTGCGGCCCTCTCGACCTTTACGTGCGCCCCCCCGGTGAACAGCAGCATGAGGTGCTGTTTAGTTGCTGACCCTTAATATTCAGAAAAAAATGTTAAAATAAACGGTCAAGCATTTATTAACCTGCAAATAAATGCTTGCCCGTTTATTCAGCATTTTTTTAGACCTCCTTACACAATCCCTGACCCACACAGACCCCCTACTGCCACCCTGCTGGCATCATTGAGGCCCTCAGTCACACCACAGACTGTACTTTGTGGCACCTGGGCAAATGTTTGTGAGTACCCATGGTCTAGTGCATTGTGGGAACTGTAGTCCTGCCCTCCATGAAGTTTCAGACAGCTACCATGTTCCCCAGGACCTCCAGACATCGAAGTACCCATGAATGAAAAATACTTGAATGAAAATACTTCTAAAGCGCACATCTACAAAAAGAGTGTCCCTGCGCTAGGCAAAAAAGAAAAGAGATGTATGCCATCTTATAAATTGAACAAATACATTTTTATTTGCTTCCGTGAAGATGGTTTCATCAGAGATACATCTGAGTTGAAGGGGAAGCTCATTCCAGTGCTTGACTGCCAAAACGGAACAGGCCGCATTACCAAGCATCTTCCGCTTAGTTTGTGGAATAACTAACAGCCGGGCAGATTGGGAACCTAAAGCACTAAGTGGACGATATTCTTGTAGCCTGTAGGACAGGTGATTACGGATGGTCTTGTAAAAAGCTCGGTGCTCTATGGACAAGGCCTTAAAGATAATCCTTTAACCCATCTGTGGTACTTACCACTGCCAAGGCTTGTTGGTCACCAATCCGGTAGCTGACCACTCCACTCAATGCTGTATCCAGAGGGAACCCCATACAACATTTTTTCAACATCAGCAGTTGCCCCATTGTTGAGATGTTGCACCCTGTTTCCCCGCAGCACTGTGTAAGCGGCAAAAGCAAGCAACTCTTCCACAGCACCAGGGACAGCCAGGACAAATCTGCACCTGGTCTCAACGGGCCAGGTAGAAAAGAACTGACTGTTGTGGCATAGTCCTGGGACCCGCATCACCTTTAGTCTCCATGGGTTCCACACAACACGACCTGCAAGTGATTGTTACTACCACTTTTTTACCATTGATATCAATGCAAAAGTTCTGTAGTACTGAATTGCTGTGATTTATGTTTTTTCTCAAATCCATTACTCTGGTTATATGTCTCTGATCACAGTCATTTTGGTGTCTAAATTAAGATAAAAATCTGCTCTATTATTATAAATTGGTGTTGAATTTCTTTCGAG
This sequence comes from Calotriton arnoldi, assembly GCA_963921515.1. NCBI lineage: Eukaryota > Metazoa > Chordata > Amphibia > Caudata > Salamandridae > Calotriton > Calotriton arnoldi. Next base: position 147,857 of record CAWUFW010019657.1, read on the forward strand.
TCGTTTCAATAACTTATCGTCCATGTTGGTTCTCTGAAATCCTTAACACATGTTCCTCTAGTAAAGCCTGACTTCTCATTGCCACACTACTAGGACAGGATTTATTATTGTGAATCTAAGGACCATCTTTAGAGTCTGTGAGAGTATTGCACGGTGAAACCTAACCATCATCCCCACATAATACTCCAACTTCCTACAGAGGGGTATTGTGTAACACTCCAGCTTTTCAAACAAATGTTCATGCTTCCATAGATGCACCTTGAAGACTATACATTTTAATGGTTCTTTTACTACATTTTATACATTGAATTCAGGGTTAGGTTATGTCAATGCAAAATTTTAATTAACATTTGCATTGCAGAGTCTGTTTTGCCTGACAGCAAATGTGCGTCCCATAACGCTGCAGCATTTCCCTGGCTCTTTGATGTTCCTTTTCTTATGTGTATCTACAAGTCTTTCAAAGAATGTCTGGTGTTATTCCTTTATAAATATTTGGCAGACACACAAAGGTGTTTAGTGTTAGAAATAATGTGTTCATTATTTCATTGGTCTTTGTATTTTGAACAACATTATCAAATCGGTTGTGTCTGTGCTGTAAATTTCTTAGAAATGTAAATAGTCCTAAAAGCAGTTTTCATCAACCCTAGCAATTATTCCACTGTTCAAAACCACACACCTGTTTATATACTCACTCCCAAACCCAACTAGCAATAAAGTCCTTCACTTATGAGAAACAAACTTATCAGCTTTGCACATGCCTCTTCTGGTTTGTGACTATTTTGAGAAATAATGCATGAAGTTAGCAAAAGTGAGGAACATTGAAAAACCTCCCAAAGCAGGTTTTAAGAGACCAACAATGTAAGTGGCATGTCAGCCCTTCTTATGCATTACAGTTTGGCAAATATGCAAAATTCTAATCTTAATGCGTCTCATTGAGTCATTTGTCGATCTATGCACTGCTGTAAACAGGTATATCACCGTACAGTTTAAGTTTTAAATAGTATTGAACATTGTAATGTTCTTTAAAAATGGTATGAAAGCATACTGTGTTGTGCCACACTCATTTACACTAGTCCCAAAGTAATTTTAACTGTTAAAATAGGTAGATAGTAATTAAACTTTATCCAAGTTGTAGATTGTAAAGATTGTAATTACGCACTGGCTTTAGATATAGTGATTAAAATACAGACTGCCTCAAAGCTTACATTGTATCATTTTTTAGGTGTCCGTTGCAAGTGTGAACTGTGAAATATTTTGCAATGTACACTTCTCTATGCACTGCACACTACTAAGGGACTGAGCAGGCTCTCCTAAGCTAGGTCAAAAGAGACCTATTACTTAAAAGAAAATTGGAATTCTGTAAAACCTGGAATAGGAAGGGTGTTTATTTTACCCAAACAATTTAGTAAAGATTTCTTCAATGTGACAAGACAACGTAGGCAGGCCCCATAAGTTGTAGACCTGTTCTAGAGTCACACTCTGATGGTTCTTTTTCACAGCATGAAAGTGCAAAGGGGAGAAAGGTCATTAACAAGCTGTCAATTAGCCAATAATTCTTCTTTGATACATAATAACCCACGGACAACTATGCAAGATTAGTTTGTTTATTACAAAGCCAAAAACAACTGGACATAAAGACACCTCAACATGAGGGTATAGAAATACAAAGGAATTAGCATGAAGCCAAATCTGTGCATCCAATTTAGATGGTGTAGCATGAACAAACAATCAGTTCAAGCAGTAGGATACAGAAAATCAGGAAGCATGACTCCAAATTTCCCTGCACGAGTGAAAAGCATTAATTCTATCACTACTCTATCACTATGGTGACATCCCTACATAAGCATTCCAAAGGAAACCCAATAAAAGGTGTCAGTGTGTGGAGTCTTCCTAAGAAGTCTCTCCACCATCAATAGGTCAGGTAGCATAAAGCCACCTTTGCAAGAAAGAGCTAGTTCTAAGATGCTCCCTCTCTGAAGGCAAGAAAGAAATGTCACTCTTCCCCTAAATTTCAGCAATCAATTATCCACAGGTAGAAATCCCATCATGCACTTTGGTCACACCATCCATTCTGGGTACAGTCCTGCATGTAATTTTCCACGATGTCTTCCGTATACCTTTCTCACAACAATTTGTCCTTGGTTCCCAGACCTTCTCCTGTGTGAATCATAACGTCCTTCCTCTGTCGGCCCAAGTCACACAATTGTAACTTATTTGCTACTTGCCTAGCTAGTAAAACAAAGACATTATTCTGCCTAAAAGAGCGCTTCTTCACCTGCAATACAAAACATGAGAAAGAACAGATTCCACAGCACACATGAAATTCAACTATTAATTCTAAAGCGATAGTTATCAGAGACTTGCATTTCAGGCCTACAATTTCAGCTAACATAAGAAAGAAAGGACCATGTAAGCTTTACGGATTCACATAAACATTAATGAAATTTCAACTAATGCATTTACCTACTTTGAAATGTCATAATTAATACGCACCTCTAATGCATGAATATTTGTCAGTTTCACAACACGAGTTCTTCATGTTAACGTTGCCTGCTAGTTACACTCATTTTCTACGTAAATTCTCCGCAACACTTATCAATGGCCTAAAATACATCATGTAATCATGTTAACACATTTCGCAATTCTAGCACTTCACAATAATACAATGGATGATTATATGCGGGTGCAATCTACACATGATTATAATGCACCCCTACGATGGAAATTAGATTTCCACTCCGTCATGCAATACATTAAAAGATATAAACCAATAAAAAAGACACATATTTTCTCTTGCAGAAAGCAACCAAATGTCCACACAGAAAAATATATGCCATGTCTGTGAACTTTAGTCGCTTGATGCAAAGTAATCTTTTCAGTTGTGTGTTGGCGTGGGATTTGAAAAAACGAGATAGTCAAAGTTACTATTTCAAGAAATACTACAGTACCCGATGGTAAGCCATCTTTTGTCATTCCACAAGATTATGCTAGCAATCCTATCTGTTAGGGCCAAGGCTTACAAGTATAGGAAAGATTTGTGGTACATTCCAAAAATCAATATGCCCAATTACTGTGTACTTGTCATGTTAATATATTTTTTATTTTAATTTTATTGCTTTTGCTAAATGTGTGGACTGTACTTCCGAAATCGCAAAACAATTACTAATATTTATTGCACTGACAGTGTACAAATCAATATGCAAGGTTATAGATAAGCTCCTTGCCGCACTGACTAAATTATATCATTAGTCTTACAGATACAGATGGAAGCTGTCTTGAGTAGCAAGTTTGTAACAATGTGAATGAAAATGTTTGCCCACATGAGATGCAGCATAGGATGCATTGTGAGAAGCAGTGTGGGCTAGCAGAACAGTCTAGAATAGAAGGATCACTCAAGGACTGAGTGGGAAAATTGGGTGTGGGGGATCACTGACATAACATCGACACTCATAATATCGACCTACAAAATTATCGACACACAAATATCGATAACATAAATATCGATATTCTATACTTATTTAAAAAAATACACAAATATCGACACAAAAATATCATCAAACATTAACATCGGTATCACTAATATCGATAAAAAAAATATTGTTATAACTAATATTGTTAACATTAAATAAACATACAAAATGACACAAATATCGATAACAAAAATATAGACCACACAATTATCACCAAAAACTAAATATCAACACCTTAAAAACATTTCAAATAACACAATACATAATAAAAAATATAAACAATATCACAATCACACACACCATATTAAATAAATAGAATAAAACTTAAAAAATTATAATTAAAAAAATAACTTTAACATAAGTAAATCCACCAAATTAATTACTCTTACAAACAGAATATATAAAATAAATAATTATTATTATACATTCAATACAAATTAAATTACAAATTATATACTATTATACTTTTAAATTAAATAAGAATAAAAAAAAGCTTAACTAAACATTAATTAGCGTATCCAATATAAGGACACAACTGTCAAAATAATTGAAAACATTAGTAACAACCAATGAAAAACACCTACAACTTAAATAACCCAATAAGATTTAAAGAATAATTAAACAAACACTATATAAACTAAAGAAAATGTAACATTATTTGATTCTACAACAACAAAACCAAGAATAAGGGGAATCTCTGCCGGATTGCTTCTACAACATTGGACTTCCTCACTGAAAACTCTGATTTCAACTTCACAAAGTAAGTAAAATATCAATTTAATGTTACAACTGTATAAAATATTCGTAAAGCACTTTTTACAATAATTAAATAATGAATGTAATATTTTTTTAATTATATCTCCTCTACAGAAACTCCAAAAGACACTCAACTAACTACAAAAATCATCAAAAACCCACCTTGCAAAAAAAGTAAGTAGAATTACAATTAAACTAATATAACAACTAAAAATCCCAACCCAAAGCGCCCACTAAGCACACAAACCCCAAAATACAGAAAATGCTGTTAAACAAATTTATTAAAATTTATATTTTTTTTCTGCAGAAAATAAAAAGAAACACTAAAGCCAACAACCAACAGAAACATCTCATCATCCAAAAAAGTTCAACATATTCAAGCATGTAAGTATAATTTTGTGTATGGAAATCTGTATTACAATAAAAACAATTACAATACATTTAATATTTTTTATATACATTTCTCGTAGCATTTCAAACATCAGAATGACTGAAGGTGCAAAATTCATAACTTCCCAGAAAGGAAAACTTTTATTATGCTATATGGGATATGTCTACACACAAGAAAAACAGACAGGCGACAAAATTAATTGGAAATGCAGCAAATTTTATGCAAATGTATGTTATGGGAGGGCTACAACAAAATAAACTACTGTATTAAATGTTAAGGAACATAGGGGCCCATTACGATGGCGGGCGGAAGCACTACCGCCGTGCTGGCGGATGCAAAAACCACCAGTTACCGCCCGCATGCCGCAGCCCACACGCCCGCCAAATTACGATGCGAAAAGCAGGCCAAACACCGCCGGCAAGCCAGCAACACCGTCCGCCATCAAAGTGCGCCCGCACACGTAGCGGCGCAGCACAACTGACACACACCGTCCGACGAAACACGTCCCGCCCGGCGCATAAATTACGATGCCGCAAACAAACGGCTCCCACGGCAAAGAGACACCGCACGTGAAAGAGAGGCGGAAACACGGACGCAGAGCACGGACAACGAAGAAGCGGCACCCCGGGCATGAATCCAGCACTGCAGGCCCTTCCCATGCTTCTGCTGATGCACCACCAAGGACGCAACGTACCGCGGAGACGCAGGTAGGCACACACACAACAAGTGCACGCAAACAGCGCACACAGTGCAAGGGCGGATAAAGCGGACAACCCCCCACCAGCGCGTGCACACTACACATCCACCATTGCATCCACATATGACACACAGGCCAAATCCTAACATCGCAGAACACATGTGTACACACCACCTGGGACTAGGAACCAACCACCCCGTCACGGCCCCAAAGCGCCGATGACGCCGCCACACATGCGCACAACGCAGAGGCCAACCGCAGCGCCATGCATGCGTCGCACACAGACACAGGGACACAACCAAGCAGCACACACACCAGCCCCACCCCGAACGCACATGACACGTGACAGGCCGGCCACAGACATGTCCCCAACGCCCAATTCACGGACAACACCCAACGCCACACAACCGACGCACACATGTCAGTGAAGTCACGCAACAGCAGGACACACCCCAGTGTAACAAACATGGCGAAGCACACAGCGGCGGCAACACCAACTAGGAGAAGCAGGGCTCCTTCGGGAAGAGGAACGCCAGTACCACACTGAAAAACCCATACCACCCTGCACATATGAACAAGACACATGAAACGGAACACCAAAGAGCCCGGTGACCGACAACAGGTGGCCCAAGAATTACATCCACACACAAGGCCAAACGCAGAGCGGAAAGGCAGGCTGCCGCCCACACAAGGGAGAGCAGACAGCACTGAATGACCTTCCATTCCAACACCGAAACCACAGCCCTACGACAGAAGCCGGTGAATACAGCCATTGTCCAAGAATAGACCAACACAGGCTTGCCGAGGAGACCGACCACAGGGCAGATAGCGCATATCACAGAAGCACACAACGGACGGGGAAGAAAGAAGAAAACACTCCCCATGTCGGCCACATGCAAGTTAATTGGAAGGAGTCACACAGCACCGACCTTGAACTGTCTGAGAAGCATGTGGGAAGAGGGCCCGTGTCCTCCAAACAAGCCAACAGAACACAAGTCCTGTCTCCCCACGACTACACAGAGCTCACAGCAACCCCGGAGTGTGCACATTGCAGACTGCACACACAGCCGGAGCACGCCACCACAACGCACCGCTGCGAAATGGCAACCGCAACACACCTACCCAACTACGCCGAACAGCTCAAGCTGTACCAAACCAGCACGATACATACATTGGGATGCGATCTCCTGTCCCTGCTGAACGTAAGTTACCGACTGACTTACCGCATCACATTGTTCAGCTGCGTCATGCCCGTCTTCTACTGTCGGAGGTGTCCCTACCAGCATCCCGTCGAGATATGCCTCTCCAACCCGGCATGTCTGAAGGCGGACCTGCTACCACTACTCCTCCCTCTGGACGCACACGACAGGGCCTGCTCTGCCTATGGGGGCATGGCGTATGTGGCCAACATCGCACGCGCACTGAAATGGAACCACTGTGCCTCCACACGACGGATCATCGAGAACAGCTACATCGAATGTCACCCAGCATGCCCCATCATGGTCCTCCAAGGGACAACCTACGAACAACACCTTGACAGCCACCATCCGCTTCATTGGCTGGCAAACATGTACACCACCAATGACATGGAAGCCCTGCTGGACGGCATCGCATACCTGACAACCTGTAAATACGTCGGACCACAACGCAGGTTCCCCGACTGACCTATGAAGTCCAACCCCGCACCCATGCTCAGCTTCCGCACGGACTGGCCAGTCACCACCACAACAGCCATACCAAACGACCGGCAACTGTAACCACACCATCAACGACATCGCCATGACATCGGATATGACCGGGACATGCACACTGTTCCCCATCACATCCAGGAACACCGCATGCATCGTGGGAGGCAGTGGCATGGGCTCTGTGCATCGCACCCACATGGACGGAACTGCACGAACAACCAGGACACGACATGGATCCAGCGCACATGGACACACACACCGCTCAGTGGACATGAATAGGTCGCCTGGAGTCTGTGGGTGCTGCACCCCTCCCACCCCCGCCCCGGGAATCCCATACCAGGACCTTTGCATGGACGACAAGTGCATACAACAACAACACGACCCCAGTGACTGTGACATGTCCAGTAACCACCACAGTGCAACAACAAGTGGCACGCCGCTGCATGCACGCAAGCACATGCCCTGATGTCATCTCACATGCACGCGTGCATGAGGAACAACCGCAGCAAACCTGTCACATGGAACTGAGATGGACTGTGCCCATGATGCCAAGCGGTCTGGTAGGCTACATGTATACCGTCTGTGTCAAAGTCCGCAGCTCCGCAGCTATACGTAAATGTACATTAGCACAGCCTTGGCCAAGCAGATGTAACCCCACACCCTATCCCATTTGTAATCATGCTCAGTATATCCTCAATATGTATTCCGCTGCCAGTAGTGTCCACTATACTGCATCACAGAGGACAGAAGACTCAATATAATGTTTGAAACCAGAACTGTCTCCGCTGACTCATTTCACAAGTACGAATGAGAGAGGATGAGAGTATGTGAAGTACACGGCAGTCGTGACATGACCATGTAGTCCACTGGTATTGGATGTCAACGCAAATGAGTAGCACTACTGTGGAAGACACACATGTGTCGTGTGAAGTCGTATGGACGCAGTGCTCAGGTGGGTGGGTGCGACGGGTAGATGCGCACATGCCAAGTTGGAGCACGCCGTGTTGGGAGGGCTCATGAACAGTACACCACCGCTTCCCTGGGCATTGTGAGAGGACACCTGTCGGGGGGAGTGAACACGTGTGTGCACAGCAGCCGGGCACACGTACAAAGCGGTACCAGGCGCACCTCAGCCCACCCTCTGTGGACGAGCTGGATCCTGTTGTGCGCCCGCCATGCCCCTTGACAAGGCACACACAGCCCCAGTCGACCAGGTGTAACCCCAACATAGTCAATCCGCACAGGCGATACAGGGCACGGGATGGCAGTGGAGCATGGTGTGTGAGAGGTCTCCTCGCGCTCCTCCTGCTCATATCACGCAGGCAATAGAACCTCAACGTCCAGCATGGCAAAAAGTCAAATGGAAGTGTAGGGGGACGCACCACAGCACGAGCAGCACTGACGTCACGGGAGGTGGCTCGCACCATCCCATCCATTGCCCATCATACCAACCACGACACATGCCATTGCGACTAAGTGCAAGCGCGTGCGCCACCACCCCTGAGCCCTCCCCAGAGAGGCCAAAGAGTGAATGTGTGGGCCATCAGCCACAGACGGACGCGGCATGGCCGCAAGGGCAGCCACAGCCACTGGGTGTCGCAGGTGGCGGATCCGGAAGGCGAAGACTGTGATGCATAGTCCATGCAGGCCGGGTCTCCATTTGGGGCACCACGCAGGTGGACGGCGTCCCGCCACACATCATACCCTGAGACAGCCCACTCGTGCAACTGGACCCACACATACACTCCTTGCCCTCTCTGGTGCAAGCTTGGGGCTGCCTGTGCAAGCGCTAGCCTCGCAGGTGAGCATGCATATTGGGGGGCGAGGGGAGGACATGAGGGCTGGGGCGAAGATGACTGTATCACTGTCAGTTAGTACAAGGGATGACCCAGATGTGGAAAGGAAGAGACGTGTCCCGTGTGTACTGCAACTAGTCGCCAATCCAACTACCCCCCATGTCCGGAATGTAAGCCCGCACCTAGGCCCGCCCATCCGCCACATCGAACATACCACCAGCACGACAACCTTCCCATTCGAAACACTGACTGGGGGTGGCGACCAGTGAACAATCATGTGTAGCCTACCCACGCGTACATGTGGGCCCTCCATGATCCATGTCACCTGCGGCAAAGACATGACATGCGCAATGAGGGAAGTGAGGAGAGCTGTCCGCCCCACGCGCAGAAGGTGCATCAGCTCCACAGACCCAGCAGCGAGTCCAGCAGGGGTCACATGTGCAGGGGCAGCTGTGCCTGGTGTGAAGGCACATGCATATAGACAGCACATCGACCAATGTGTAGTCTGCCCACATCCACAGTCCATCATCATGCGGACATAGGAATTGAACACAGGGCAACACATCTTAGCTGGTGCACCCACCGTGACCAACAATGCGCAATCATCGACGTACCCGCCCTGTGCATGGCCCCCCCCCAACGGAGGCACATCCAGTGCCACCATCCCACACACACAAGCCTTCCACGGAACATGCTGTGTCCAATGGTCAGTACAGAGTCAGCGCCCATCTGGTGGATCCTGAACAGGAGACACATGCACACACATGCCAGCTCCCACTATGTACGACTGCCACCTGGCACGTGCAATGTAACCTCTCACCTGTGACGTGTGACTGCAAGCACACAGCCGTCTTGGCATGGGGCTGTCAATGTGGACACCAGTCAATGTTTCGGGAGCTGTGATCCGTACAGTGCTGTACATAGGGTGCAGTGCTGACACCTACTACTGTCTCATATCCCCTCGTGCCACAGGTCCCACTTGTATTGGCCGCTCAGCCCGTGCCCACATCGTCGTCGTCGTGTGCCATACTCATCCAGCCTCGGAAGCAGTACCATGCTCAGCAGACACTCATGTTGCCGTGGCGTTGCCGCTTGACGAATATGCAGTCAGTCCCCATCAGCACGCCCCGCAAGTCATTGGGGCCTAGATCCCCATGTGCATGCACATGGCAGTGGTATGTCTCACTTGCCATTGCCATTGTTGGGAGACCTGTGTAAGTGTATTGTGGCCGTGCCGTCCCAGCTTGACAGCTGGGCTGTGGCTCATGTGCTTGCTCAGTCATGTCAGTGATGTGTATGCGAAATTGCTATGTGCCGTGTTGCTTTGACATGTGTCCTCTGCCATTTAACCCAGGCGGAGACCGAACATTGACCGCCCATACCAATTGCTGGCGGACATGGACGATACAGAGGTAATCAGGAAGTTTCGGCTGGACAGGCCAACTCTGCATCGACTGTGTGCCATGTTAGAGCCCCATCTCCGTCCCCGCAGGGTGTATCCGACTGCTGTCACCCCCACGGCTAAGGTGATGGCCGCCATGCATTTCTTCGCCACTGGGTCATTCCAGCACACAGTGGGCAGTGGAGGAGGGATGTCCCAGCCCATGTTCAGCAAGGTGCTGAGGGATGTACTGGCAGCCATGATGCTGTACCGGAACAGGTACATCAGATTCCCCAGGGCTCGTGAATTGGCGGCAGTGAAGGGTGCATTCTATGCCCTTGGCAGAATCCCACACGTCGTGGGAGCCATTGACTGCACTCATGTTGGCCTTGTTCCACCACAGGCCACTGAGCACCTGTACCGCAACAGGAAGCACACGCACTCCCTGAATGTGCAAGTGGTGTGCCTTGCGGACATGGTGATCACCCACGTGTGTGCAAAGTTTCCAGGCTCGGCCCATGACGCACACATAATGCGCAACAGCATCTTGCCACGACTGATGGCCAATCTGCAACAGGATCGTGGCTGTATTGTCGGTGAGTATGTGGAGTGGTGTAGCGTGCTGGTTGTGCGATGCTGTCCCCTGTCCAGTTGGAATAGCAACGGTTCTCTGTGTCCCTCACACCCAGGTGACTCTGCGTATCCGAATGGGGCATGGCTGCTCAGTCCATTGAGGAATCCTCGCACCCCAGCAGACGATCGATACAATGAGGCACATGGGAGGACCAGACGTGTGGTCGAGCGTACCTTTGGCCTCCTCAAGTCCAGGTTCAGGTGCCTGGACCGCACCGGGGGTGCACTGGCGTACTCCCCACAGAAGGTGTGCCAGATAGTGGTGGCGTGCTGCATGCTGCACAATCTGGCCATTCGGAAGCAGATCCCCCTCATTGTGGATGACGGAGATCAACCAGGGCCCCAGCCCGCAGACCAGGACAGCTCGAGTGAGGTGGACAGCGGAGAGGAGGAAGCTGGGAATGTGCGCCAGCAGCTCATCGCCCGCTACTTCACTTGACGGTGAGTGTCCATGTACGACGGATGATGTGTCTGTATCTATGCAGGTGTGTGTGTGCTGTGTCAGGGTGGCCGTATGTTCACTGCGTGCAGTGTGTCAACGCTCCATGGCCAGGGTAGTATGCCACTGTTGGTGGCTGTGGCATTGTGCCCTATTGCTCTGTGCGATGTGTGTACATTGCTTGTAGTTGTTGACATGTACTGTGTGATGGGTGTGTGACACACTCATTGAATGTGCTCCTGTTCTGTCTCCCACCCCTAGGTCCCTACAGGCCCTCCGGATTCCATTTCCATGCCACGCATCAGGTGCCTTTCCGCCCAAGGTGGCCGTTGTATTCCGTACAATAAAGACACAGGGCACAAACAGCAGTTAGTGAAAAAGGTGCATTTATTACAAACTGTGACATGTGATTGTGTGTAAGGTGATGACAAAAGTGGTGCGTGCAGTGACAATGAGCTGTCGGTCATGGCTGCGTGATGATCAGGGTGTACCCACTGTTTCTATGTCCATAGTCCAACACACACATGCCATCCAGCTGGCTGTGTGGAGTGGGATCGTAGAGCAAGTCAATGCAGTGGCTGGTCAAGGAAGGCTGGCTGGCTGCCTCACTTGCGACTGGAGCGTGCGAAGTCCTCCCGGGAGATCTGTTTCCTCTTCGGACGGCCCCTTCCACGTTTGGGAGGGGGGTGTGGTGGCGACCTGCTGGTGGTGGGTGAGGTGTGCTCACTGGCTGTGGACGCAGGGGAAGTGGACACTGCTGCCCGACCCTGCGCCCTAGCAGGTGGTGGCGGAGGTGGTGTTGCTGGCCTTGCCTGTGACCCCACCGCCACCACCAGCTGGCCCATGAGGTCCACGAGTTGGTCCATACGGGACACGAATTGGCCCATATGGGCGTCCATGGACCTCAGCACCCCCAGCACCTCCCGCGTGTCAGTAGCAGACCTGGCCCATTGTCCTTGGGCCTCTTCATAGGCCCCAAGGACTCTGTCCATTTGAGGCAGGGCATGGCTCCCAGGGGAGGCTGGCGTTTCCCTGACCCTGCTCCTCCTACCAGTCCTGCTGCCACCGGCCTGCCCACTAGCCACATTGCTCACCACGGTCCTCGCTGTGGCTCCCAGGGTGGATCCAGTCGGCCGGGCCACCACCTGCGCTGGGGCTGGTGCCAGCGAAGACGTGGTGGTGGTGGAGGCGGTGGTGGTCGGTGCGGCGATGGTGGCGGTTGCGGCAGTGGTAGTGGCCGCAATGACCGTGGGTGTGGCCGCAACGACAGTGGCAGCAGGGGACTGGGACTGTTCAGCATCCCTGGATGATGGGTTGGTGGGTAGGAGGGGTCCTGGGGAGCGGCTGGGCCCTGCCACGCCAGATGGGCCAGCTTGGTGGTCCGTGTCCGAAGAGGTGGACAGATCCTCCAGATCCGTGTGTCCTCGTTGGGGGCTTGTAGGCTGGCTGTGCTGGCTGCTGTCTCCATCCCCAGCGTCCAGCAGTTCGTCACCTGTGGAGAGAATGAGATTTGTTATTGTGTTGCACCTGGCGAAGTATGTATTAGTCGTCTGACATTGGCAGTTCGTGCAATCTCGTACATGGGTTTCCCGGAGGCGAGTGTGTGGCTGTGGCATCTGTAGGTGTGTGTGCTAGGCAATGGGACTGTGTGCTGTGCACATGTGGCATGGGACGGATTGGCCATGCCGATGGGTGTGTTGCTTTGCCCCTACTCATTGTGACTCTGGTGTATGCGGGCTCCTGGCCCATCCTGGGTCTGGTTTGTACTTTGCTTTTGGAGTTCAAATGGAACGCTTAGGAACGCATATGGCAACATGGGGGCCATGCCCCAGATTCGCATTTGGGATGGAATATGCTTTTGGGGTTCAAATGGAACGCTTAGGAACGCATATGGCAACATGGGGGCCATGCCCCAGATTCGCATTTGGGATGGATATATGCTTTTGGGGTACATGCTGTGAGCCATGGGTGCCGAACGTGACATGTGTTGTGGCAGCATGACAGTGCATGGTCTGAGGTGTGTGCATGCCTGACATGCCCTGCATATTTGCTGTCTGTTGTGGTTACTGGACATGGCATTGGACGCATCGTTATGAGTGAGTGATAGTTGTGTGCCAGCCAACGTATTGCAGTTGTCCCATCTCCTTGGTGTGCGTGCTGCCCTGTGCCATGTGCATCACTGCAGTGCTCGGGGGGTGTGGCCCATGTTGTGTGTTGTTGCTCACAGTGTGTCGTGCGCTTAATTGACTTCTGGCACATGGTTGGTCATGGGCATGTGTCTTAGCGTGACTGCTGTATGTGTGGCAGCTGTGCGGATGACATGCCTTTCATGAGACTGGGGCTGACGGATGGGATGGATGGTATGTTGTATGTGCATGGTGTGTCTGTGTGTTTGATGGGTTCAGTGGTGTTCGTGTGCATTTCTGTTGTTCCGCTCTGTTGCGTCTAGTGTTGTTTGTCTTACATAGGCGTAGTTGTGGGGTGTGTGGTTGACAGGCAGTAGGGGCTACATGGACAGGACTTCAATGGTGTTTCGGTTGTGTGTGATGAGTTGCACAGTGGCTGCCGTGTGGGACTATATTCTGTGTGGCTTGTGCATGCAGACGTGGCTCCTTGGGTGTTGCTATGTCTGTGATGGGTCATGTGGGGTGTGAGTCTGCTGTTCATGTCCGTGTGCACATTGTTCACTTGTTCGTGACGGTGGGCGGTGCTGCGTGTCCGTGTGCTACGTGACATGTCCCATGTGTTGGTGGTGTTATGGTCCTCATGCCTCCAGTAATCCAGCCCTGTCCAGTTTCCCACCTGCAAGTTGTTCGTGCGTGCACTGTACTGGATGCCACATGGCTCTTAGCGGGGGGTGCTCCATGTTGCAGGTCTGTGGGGGTGGGGGCCTGGTGGGTGTTGTACTTCAGCTGTCCACCGTCCCACCCACTGCACTTTGTGTTCCTGCCACTTACCTGTTACTTGTCGGTTAGTGCAGCTGTGGCGGACACATGGGTGTGGTGGGTGCTCGTTGTGGCGCTTCTGGCATATTTGTGGACCTGTTGGTGGTTACGTGGCTGGCTTAGTGTACACATGTCCCCACGCATCTTACAGTTGTTCGGTTTGGCCTGTGTGTGGTAGTGTCTGTTGCATGTGCGTGTGATGTGTTGTGTATTGTGTGCTGGACATGGGGGTGTTTGTCCCTGGGAGCTGTGGCATGGTGGTTGCGCATGTGTGTACATAGCGGTGTGCTGGTATACATTAGTTTGTACTTACCAGCCTCCACTCCCCTGCTAATCCGGCGAGGATCTCCGGATGTATTACGACTCGCACCTTCTCCTCCCACGCTTTGAAGGTCTTAAAGAGCGCGGGATTCCCTCCGCCAGTGACGGCAGCCAGCTCTCTGTTTTTGCCCTCCTTCTTCTTGACCAGGCTCTTTACGTCATTCCAACGTTTGTTTATCTCGGTTCTGTTCCTGGGCAGGGTCCCGACTGCATTGACCTGGTCTACGATCCGGGTCCACATTCTGTTTCTGGTGGCTAGTGGTGTGTGCTGGACCATGTTCCCATAGATTTGTGGGTACACCTTGATGATCTCGTCGACCATGACCGTCAGCTCCATGGGCGTGAACTTGGGCATCCTTTGTGGTGCCATGGTGTTTGTGGTGCTGGTGCGGTGTGTGTTGTGTAATGTGCAGGGGGTTTGTGGTGCCGGTGTTTGGTGGTGGTGGTGGTGGTTGTGATGTGTGCGTTTCTGTGGTGTGCTGCTGTCCTTGCTGTGTCACTGTGTCCTCTCCTCTCCTCTCTGGTTTGCAATGTAGCAAGGGGTTGTGGTCTGTGGGAGTGCTGCTTTTGTACTCACCTATGTGGGTGTGTCCTCATGGTCTGTTGTTTTCAGGTGTGTTGTGTCTGGGGTTCTGGCCTTTGTATTTTTTGTTTGTCCGGGGGGTGTTTTCGGGATGTGTACTGTGCTTGTGTATTTGTGCGTGCCTTGCTGTGTGGACTTGTTGGCCATGTTGTGTGCTATTGGTTTTGTGTGCGGATGGTTTCTGTGCAGGTACGTGGGCGCCATGGCTTCTGCCGTGTCGATTCTCATCGGCGTTGTTTGCGCTGGCGGGCGGTATTTTTGTTGTTTTTCCGCGCTCATGTCGGTGCGATCGTAATTTCACGTGCGGTGTGTCGGCCGTGAGGGCGGGCGGTTTTGTGTTGTCGTGCGTGTTTCCGTCCGTGGCGGGCGGTTTGACTCCGACTCGGACGATGGCGGGCGGTATTTTGTATGATTTTTCCGCCGATGGCGGTTTTCGGTTTGTGTACTCATAATGGCGTGGTCGGTGTTCAGGCGGTGTGTGCGGGCGGATTTTTGCCGCTTCCATGCCTGGCGGATTTTTTTACGCCGGGTATCGTAATGGGCCCCATAACCACCCCCTAACATAGCTGAAATAGAAGTGAGAGAAGCTTTAGAGACTCTGAAAGAAGCTAGCACTAGCTCTCAAAAACCTACTACTGAAATACTAAAAGACATACTCCCCCGAGTTCCAGAACATGTAACTGCCCAATTACCCTCTGTCTCAACGTTAAAAAGGCTAATAGCTAGAACAAAAAAATCAACTATGACCACCCCACCTGCCCCCAAAACTTTCAATGAAATTCAAATACCACCTGAACTCATTGATACTCATAATGAAGAGCAATTTCTTCTTTATGACAATAAATCTAACGAAAAAAGGATTATAATATTTGCAACACCCACAAACTTACTTACACTACAGAATTGTGAGACATGGATGATGGATGGAACATTTAAAATATGTCCCAAACCATTTTACCAATTATATACAATCCATGGACTGTATCACAATAGCAACATCCCCTTTATATATGCGCTGTTACCAAACAATCAAACCACTACCTATGTAGAACTCTTAACAAAAGTAAAGCAAGAAACTAATAATTACTATCCTCAAAAAATTATCATAGACTTTGAACAGTCAATGATACAAGTCATCCTGAAAAACTACCCTCACACAGCAATACAAGGTTGCTATTACCACTTTGATCAATGCATATGGAGACACCTTAAAAAATCTACACTTAGGGGCCGATTACGATTTCGCTCGGAAAGGCTCCTGACGGCATCCGTCAGGAGCGAGTCTGAGTCGTAAGCGCGATTTCCGGACGACTCGTACCGCTGTACGAGCGAGCAAGTACGATGCGAATACAGCCTCGCGCTCTGACTCGTACCTGTCAGCGAGGTCCTCCAGACGACTCCGACATGGCCGATGTGCACAGCGCAATGGGGCCGATTTCTGAGCGACCAAGTACGATGCGCCCGTCGAGCAGCCGGATCGACTCGAGACAGCGTTGGGAAGCAGACTTCGGGGGGCCATAGCGGGCTCCTTCACCCGTAGCCCTATGACTCGGTCATTGGGGGGGGTCCCCCCTACACATGCATGCACGGGGCAGCCAGCACCGAGGCGTCCCCACGACAGGGGGCGCCCTTTTCCGCGAACTACCTTTATTCTCTATGGGAGCCTATGTACGCTATGTACAACAGGCTCCCATAGACTTCAATGGGATTCCGAGCGACCCGAGTCCATCAGCGCCCAATTGCATCATACTCGGTCACTCGTAGCCTCGGAGCGCGAGTCGCTCGGAAAGCTCTACGGGACCGAGTCGGCCGTAGGGCTTTCCGAGCGAGATCGTAATCAGCCCCTAAGTGTAGAATATGCAACTAATAGCAATTTTGCATATGAAATTAAAAAGCTAATTGCACTAGCATACGTCCCAATAACTGATGTAACAGAACACTACAATTTATTAATAGAAAGCCCCTCCTACCAAACAAATGAACATAAACTAAGTCCCCTACTCGACTATTTCGAGGATACCTGGGTGGGAAGGCTACACAGATCTGGACACAGAAGACAGCCCAAATACCACATTTCATGGTGGAATGTATATACCAGTACCCTAAACAAAGAAGCAAAAACTAATAACGCTGTGGAAGGATGGCATAATGCTTTCCAAGCCAAAACAGGCAGAACCCAACCAGCCCTACATAGATTATTAGAATCAATACAAAAAGAACAAAGCTACCAACAACTAAGGGGTCGATTCCGATTCGGGCCGGAAAAAGCACCGACCAACTCGGATCCGGAAATAATACCGACCGACACGTACCCGTGGCGCCCAACACGCCAAGTACGATGCAAGGCGTGAAAAATCCGACCGACACGTACCGAAACCAAGTCGACCGACCGAGCCGCAAGGAAAACAGCAATCCGGCCGGAAAAACACGCGAATCCAACCGACCGACACGCACCCGGAACAAATCCGACCGAAACGTACACGCGAACTCCAAACCGCAAAGTACGATGCAAGGCGCGAAACCACGAGCGCAGTCGGACGGAGGCCAAGCCGTACGACCGACACGCATACAAAACCGAGCCGAAGCAACACAAAACACCGCGACCGACGCGTACGCAGCATAGAAAACTGCACAAACACAGCGTGAACGAAATGGAGAACACCGTACGAGACAAATGCAGGGTCCGACTCGGTCACAAGAACGTTTCCAACATACACAAACAGCACAAAGGAAAAATCACCCAAAAAAAGCCCAAACAAGCAATTACCAAGCCAATAAATACTGGGGGTGGGGACAGAGAACAAAGACACACCCACAACTCCACCTATATAAAGGACACAAATCACAACCATGAGCCTTTGCAAATGCCATTCCACTGCCAGCACCCAAGAGAAAGCAACCACACACCCACAGCTCATCCCTCACACAAGCCACACACCATCAGCACACCAACAAATACCTACCTCACATACACCCAGCAAAACACACACTCACACACCCTCACCTGCACACCAACACACACATCACTCACCATCACCACCCATCACCATGCCCCCCAAGAAGAATCCCAAGTTCCTAGATAGTGAATTGGAAGTCATGGTAGACGAGATCCTCAGGGTAGAGCCACAGCTGTTTGGCACACTGGTCCAACAGACCCCCATCTCCCAGAAAACCAAGATGTGGGAGAGGATCATCAACAGGGTGAACGCACAATCACCATGTCGGCGCACAAAGAGCGACATCCAGAACAGGTGGTATGACGTGCGCAGGAGGGTACGGGACCTGCTGAAGAAAGACTACATCAACAGCCAATACACCGGCAGTGGCCCTCCTGCCAAGCCAATATACCTCAGGCCCTGGGAGGAGAAGGTGCGGGCCATCCTTCCGCCAGTGAGCGTATATGGACTAGAGGACATCCCAGAGCCTGGTGAGTACACAACAAATGTACACAATATACTGCCACAAAACACACACATCACTGTCAAGGGGAGAGTCAAACCATGCACTCATAGCAATTACACAGCAACCAGAACAGAATCATCCCAAAATGTGTATGTCAGTCAGATAAACACAACACATGCCATCAAAAAAGTCACATCCAACTGTGCCAACACATGTACAAACACAACTACAACTACAGCTAGGCAGTGGCACAAATAGAACTAACAAACACATCCAGACATGTAGCCACCACAACAACACCAACACACAGTGAAGACCATTCAAAGGAAGGAATTCTGTGTATGCTGGCCAAGTCAGTGTAGCCAATAGCATCATGGGAGTCGCAGTCACACATATTGCCCCCCACAACTGTCCCATCAACACCACCCTGAACCATGCTCACATCACAGGAAGTGGAGAAGGACTCACAAGATGGCTGACACTGGCTACTGCTGTGGGGAGCACAAGGCCCTGCTGGCAACTGTGCACCAACAAACAGCAGGACACCACTGACTGACATCCTGAGAGACAACTTACACTCCCTGCAATGCAAGCACGTTCCATGGTGGGATATCTGGCTAGCTGGGTGGGAAGGAGGACTTGCAGCACTGACCATAGTCACAAGCACCTCCCCTCACACACACCCCCAACACAAACTCCACAGAACCCACCTGGTAGAATGCAATGCCCCCCATCCTAACACAAGATCCCACAAAGAACCACCACCCTGGGTTATGTTGTGTGAAGCACAGGGCCACTCTTGGGACTTTTAGCCAAACAACTGCCAGGACAACACTCCCAGCCATCCTGTCAGCACAGCCAGCCCACCCCACAGGGAAGCAGAGTCAAAGGAAGGAAGCATGGGCATGCTGGGAAGGGGGAGGAGGCAATAGCATGATGGGAGTCGTAGTCACAGCTCTACATCCCCCACCACATGGCCCAGCAAGCTCACACTCACGCATGCACATCCCACAGAGAGTGGAAAGGCCCATCAAAGATGTCTGACACTGTTGCTGTGTCGTGGGGAGCACAAGGGCATGCTGGGTACTGCACACCAACCAACAGCAGGACACCACTGTCAGCCATCTTGCCATTGCTCTCACACCCACACACACTGAACTCCCCACAAAAGCAAGTAAGTATGGGAATGCTGGGAAGTGGGGTGGAGGCAATAGCATGATGGGAGTCGTAGTCACAGACCTAGCTCACCCCCACAACTGTCCCATCAACACCACCCTGAACCATGCTCACATCACAGGGAGTGGAGAAGGACTCACAAGATGGCTGACACTGGCTACTGCTGTGGGGAGCACAAGGCCCTGCTGCCAACTGTGCACCAACAAACAGCAGGACACCACTGACTGACATCCTGAGAGACAACTTCCACTCCCTGCAACGCAAGCACGTTCCATGGTGGGATAACTGACTGGCTGGGTGGGCTGTCAACCAAACACAACCAATGCAGACCATGTTCACACCACAGAAAATACATAGAAATGCCCAAATAATGCAGGACAATGTGCCACACCAATATCAACCCCTGACTGTGACGACTTAGGACAATGCAATGTACAGGCCCGCACCCAGAGGCACAGTCACAACTGTCATGTGTGTCAACCATTGATGCCTGCAGAAACATAACATACATTGTTTGTGTCTCCCAAAAACAGGTGATGATGGGGACACAGCAGCAGACGCTGAGGAGTCCCAGTCCCAGGCTCAAGAGGATGCGGAGCTCACTGGCGTCGTACAGCCTCTGTCCTCCTCGGACGATGAAGACCAACCTGGCACATCCGGTGCAAGTCAACATGCAGCACCAGCAGGACCACCAGCTGCAGCACCAGCAGGACCACCAGCTGCACCCCTGCACCCACCCCTCCAACAACTGTCACCACAAATACCATCCCTGCCGACATGGACAGAACAAGGAGCAACACCAGCACAGGGACCCTGGACCAACCTGGGGCCATGGACACCACCACCACCACCAACCCCCAAGGTGGACCAGGGTTATCTGTGCGTGCCACTGCACACACTGCACATGTCAGCAGGGGTGGTGGGAGGGGTGGGAGACAGAGGTC
Organism: Calotriton arnoldi; assembly: GCA_963921515.1. Lineage (NCBI taxonomy): Eukaryota > Metazoa > Chordata > Amphibia > Caudata > Salamandridae > Calotriton > Calotriton arnoldi. The sequence continues at coordinate 168,479 of CAWUFW010019657.1, forward strand.
GCTGCTTGCAGACGTTGCTGGTGTACATGATGACCCAGAACTGGTACGCATAGCTGATGCGTACCAGTCCAGCACCGGAGACCTCAGCCAGGTAGTGGGGCTCCTCAGAGACATGAAACAGCAGCAGGCTGCCCATCATGCCCGCTTGGACTCCCACATGTCCCACGTGGAGTCACACATGTCCCGCGTGGACTCACACATGTCCCGCGTGGAGTCCAAGTGGGATGCACTGCATGAGATGACGGCGGTGCACAGGGACATTTTACAATGCCTCCGCCAGATGAACAGCAACCAGTCCACACCTCCCTGTGTGCCAACAACATCTGGTGCCGAACAAACTGCAACTGCCACAGGGCGGGAGGAGGACTCTGGCGGAGAGTCCCTGCACCGCAGCAGCCTGTACTTGAGGGGCCCCCCCCAAGAAGAGGGGTCGTCCGAGGAGGGAAAAGTGAGAGGCCGATGGCCAAGCGCAACTCCCAGGAAGCCTGAACCTGTTCTGGATGTTCGCCTTTGTGCACAGACTGTTCACCCTGTTGACGGCAACACTACTCCCACACATTGCATGGGGAGTACAAGTTGGACCAATGTGTCAGACAACTGTGGCCCGATACTTGGGATCCTGTCTACCAGGACTTTCAATTCACCTAGGAACTTCGGATTGCAAGATTTATGTACAGCACTACCCATCCTATGCACTATTAACACAAATGTATCACAATAAACACACTAATACACCATACTTGCCTCTGTCGTGATTCCAACGTGGGTGCTGTTATGGGGATGATGAACTGCAAAATTACACTGTGTATGTGAACTGCAACAGCAAGGACAACACAGGCATGTGAGTAAAGGCAACGTGACACATATGAGGGAGACACACCACCAGGGCTACACAACACATACACACCTAGGCCATCTGACTCATTGCCTACACTGATGTTGCCAGGGAAGACGGTGCAATGCACAGACACCACACCCATTCCCAGTTGTAGTCAATTAGCCCACAGGTGCAGTAAGCAAATGGCAGTCAAATGTGTGACCACAGACAACGCACATCACAAAGTGAAGCACAGGTTTATTACACAGTTGCAACATGTCGTAACCACTACAGATGCAAGGTAATCCCACCTGGCAGCGGGCACACAGTCAACAACTGTAGACGGAAGGAAGTCCATGGGTGTGGCGCACATCACCTGTAGGGACACAACAGCTACCACTCTGGATGTGCAATCACGTCGTCGGTGGACACAGTTGACCAAACGAATCTGAAAGTACCCTGTGAAGGACAGAAATGACACACAGTCAAAAGCAATGGAGTACAGGACAGAACAGCAAAACTCATGCACAATCATGTTACAAGATACCCACCCAGAACCAAGTTAGCATGTCAACACTGTTGGGGAGTACAGCCCACCTGTTAGCACACATCGCAACACACATCCAGTCAAGTAGCCCATGGACACACTCCAACAGCACCAGAGCACCACCCACACATCATGCCAACTCACATCATTGACATGACACCTCAGGATACTCACATTCAGCTAAAGAAGTTGGTGATGAGCTGTGTGCGGACATCACCATCATCATCATCATCATCATCGTCACTGGCATCGTGGTCCAGGCCAGGATCCTCCACAGGTGGCGGATGTTGGTCATTGTCATCCTGGATGAGAGGCAACTCCTTCCGCACTGCCAGGTTGTGGAGCATGCAGCAGACGATGATAATCTTGCACACTTTCGCAGGGGCATATGGGAGGGACCCTCCGGTCTTGTCCAGGCAGCGGAAGCGGCTCTTCAGGAGACCAAATGTCCGCTCAATCACTCTCCTGGTCCGACCATGTGCCTCATTGTAGCGCATCTGGGCTGGTGTCACAGGGTTCCTGAGGGGTGTCAGCAACCACGGCATGTTGGGGTATCCCGAGTCACCTACGGACAGACAAGTGCACATTAGCTGACTTGGAAAAGTGGGCGGAATACTACAGATCAGATCACACACAATGGCACAAAGTCAGTACACACCGACAAGCCAGGCACGCTGGTTCTGCATCTGTGCCATCATCCTGGGGATGCGACTACTCCTCATCACAAAGGCATCGTGTGCTGAACCAGGGAAACGGGCACACACGTGTGTGATGGTCATGTCTGCAAGACACACCACCAGTGCATTGACCGAGTGGTCGTGCTTGCGGTTCCTGTAGGCCTGCTCCTGGGCCTGTGGTGGTACCAAAGCCACATGTGTCCCATCAATAGAGCCAATGACATGCGGCATCCTCCCCAGGGCATAAAAGTCACTCTTCACGTCAGTGAGTCGTCGCAGTCTAGGGAAATAGATGTACCGGTTCAGGAATAGCAACATTGCCGCCAAAACATCGCGGAGCACACGGCTCAACATGGTCTGTGACATCCCACCAGCAGTCGCCACAGTATGTTGGAAGGTACCGGTGGCAAAGAAGTGTAGGGCTGCCATCACCTTCACCTTGGGGGTCAGCGCTGTAGGATACGGCCGGCCAGGCTGCAAATGTGGGGACAACTGCACTGCCAAATCCTCAATCAGCTGCCTGGTGAAGCGGTACCGTCGGATGCTGTCCCGTTCCACCATCGTTGCCAGGTCTGGGAATGGTCGATGGACAGCAGGAGCCCTGCAGTGCAGAGGAGAAGTAAGCAAGATTGTCAGTCACCCCACATATGCGGCATTGAACACACTCAAGATCCCAACATACATCATTATGAGGCACAACTACATGAAGTGTGCAGTTCCGGAAGGACATGTATGGTACATACATGGCCAACATCTGTCAACACGGTCCAACAGGTGGCATCAATTAGTCCCATGTTGGCCCGTTGGATATCATGAGGCCGTGTCACAGTTCCCATCTCCTGCTGCCGTGTCACAATAACCCCCCACAGTGACATGTGAGGACTGATTTGCCCCAGGCACCACAGCTCAACGACAGGTACATTCCCAGGGACCCTGTATTGCCACATGGACACTGGCATTACATGGAGTATCATGTATACACCACAGCAAAACAACCATGACCCCCACAGGTAGTGGCCCCACTTGCCACAGCAGGACAGACATGGACGTCTGTGACACACACACGCAGAACATCAAAGTCCATGCACACACAACCTGGATGTGGAGACTGTCTCCCATTGTGCACATGAAATCAGAGACATTGTAAACACTACATGCACAAAGACTGTGGAGGACCATCACTATTGTGCCACTGGGACACCCTGGCTCAAACATACCGTCCCACATGGGACTCACGGGGTATGTGACATGACATACACATACACCACCGTGAAATGTGACCATGGCACATGCACAGATATGAACAGTTGCACATCACAGTGGTCATGCACACGTAACACACAGGATCCTGTCCCCATGAACACGTGCACAGCCTGGGGGTGGCTGCCCACAGGTGACACCCACAGGACAACATGTACACCAACATACACACAATAGGAAATGCAGCCTTACATGCCTTATGATAAAGTTTGGACAGGCTGTCGTGATGTAGGTGTGCCCCTCACTCCCTGGGAGCTATCTGTGGCTGGCATATGTCCATCTGAGACAGGCATGCTGACATATGCCAGTCACATGTACAGTGATGCGTTGAACCGCAATGGACCGATCGGTGCCTCCGGCCGGCCCATTGCATTCAATGTGTGCGGGTACGCGTTGTACCCCTGTACGCGTTGTACTGCAATGGACCGATCGGTGCCTCCGGCCGGCCCATTGCATTCAATGTGTGCGGGTACGCGTTGTACCCCTGTACGCGTTGTACCGCAATGGACCGGATTGCATTGAATGTGTGCGGGTACGCGTTGTACCCCTGTACGCGTTGTACCGCAATGGACCGATCGGTGCCTCCGGCCGGCCCATTGCATTCAATGTGTGCGGGTACGCGTTGTACCCCTGTACGCGTTGTACCGCAATGGACCGATCGGTGCCTCCGGCCGGCCCATTGCATTCAATGTGTGCGGGTACGCGTTGTACCCCCGTACGCGTTGTACCGCAATGGACCGATCGGTGCCTCCGGCCAGCCCATTGCATTCAATGTGTGCGGGTACGCGTTGTACCCCTGTACGCGTTGTACCGCAATGGACCGATCGGTGCGCACCCATTGACAATGGGCTTGCCTGGCAACGGACGCGTTTTCGAATTTCGAACGAGTCGGTTGCTGGAAAATCAGTTGGTCACCCACAACAATGTTGCAAAATCATGTATGTCATGAAGTTGAAGATTTGAAGGATGCTGTGGGCGTGTTTTGGTGCTGCTATTCCATGGATTGGCCAGATTCAGAAGATGCAAACGACTTGGACCTATCACTTTGGACACAAGGGACAGTATCTGCCTCTCCAGCACATATATATTGCTGGCTGTTCCCCTGAGAGCTCACTTGCCTGCACTACATGCTCCAGGACGACATCTGCCGCTGCACTGCTGCTGTCTCTGCCCCTCTGGACCCTGCAATGGCACGTACTGTGGAGAGAGCCCCAGCCTTCAGCCTTGAAGAGAACCAGGCCCTGCTGGACAGCCTACTTCCACAGTACGGCAAGCTGTATGGGACACCAGGGGAGCAGGTGAGTGTTCTGTGCACTGCCTTTCTGAATGTGCATTTTGTCTGAATAGCAAGGCTGAAAGTCTGCACGCCACTGGCTAGCAGGCTCACTGAGTAGTTGTCACCCCCCATAGTGTGTAGTGACATGCACTGGACAGGTATGGTGCAGTGACAGTGCATTTGAACAAGGTTTTACTTCCCATGCAATGATACCATGTAGTGACGTCTGGCAAACTGTCCATGGGCAGCTTTGCACTGCCTGTGTACATCATGTGCCCCTGTGATTGAGACATGTATATACAACTGTGTCATGCACGGATATGTTGCATGTGTGGTAATGGCCTTTTCACTTTGTCATCCTGACAGGTTAATGCCCATCGGAAGCAGGAGATCTGGAAGGACATCGTCCGGGCCGTCCGGTCCGTGGGGGTCTACAAGCGCCGGATCCGTAACTGCCAGAAGAGGTGGCAGGACCTTCGGGGCTGGACCCGGAGGATTGCACGGGTCCAGCTGAAGCTGTCGCCTCCTCGCAGGAGGGGCGGAACACGGACCCTGACTCCCACATGCTCCAGATCCTGGCAGTGGTGTTTCCAGACCTGGATGGGCAGCTGAAGGCCAGACAGCAGCAAGGAGGGGGTGAGTCAAAGACTGCACTGTGAACTCTGTATTACATGCTTTGTGCCCTCCTCTGGCCTGGTTCAACTGCCACAGTGCAGCAGTCATGTTGTCCAGGAGCCATGTCCCTCTATTGTGCACTGCCCACTGCTCATCTGATACCCAGGTGTGGCCCTTACATTCAGGGAATTGTGTCACTTGGGACTGTGTCCTTGCAGTTTGCTTCACTAAAGGTGGGGGACAGCATCTGTTTCCCTAACTCTGTTGTGGGCATCATGGGTGGGTCCATTGTTCACACAACGCCTGTGTTTGGACATGTGATCTGCGTGTTGCTTTGATATGCGGTCCACTTGCTGAGCTGAGCCACCACATGTGCCTGGGGTATGTGGCACACGCCCATGCAGCGGGTGGGAACAATGTTTGGGCCCCAGGAGTGTGCAGATTACGTGTGTCACACATACATAGCCAGCTATCCACTGTCCAGGGCACATCCCTCATTCATGTGGAGCAGGACAGTCATGCCTACTCCAGGCCATGCAATGCACTCTGTACTCCCACTCCCGTGTATCAGCTGACACATTGTGCACAGTGATTTGACCCCTCAGGTGTCTGCCTCTGTGTCAGTGTGCTGTGGATTAGTTGCCAGGACTGCTGGGGTGTTTCTTGGTAGGGGCTCAGCATGCCCCTGGAGATGTGACCATAGGAGACGATACTTGTGTGTCACATAGGTGTTTGATCAGCTGCCCGTGCAGACTGGGGTATGCGAATGTGAAGTTCAGGCAGCTGTTCCCCATTCACAGCAAATTGTGAGGGGCTCAGGTTCAGAGGGTAGTGTCACAGGTCTCCCATATGTCCAATAGGTATGACCTGGACAGATGAGGGTTAAGATGATGTGTTGTGTGGGGGATGTACATGTGCACTTGTGCAGCTCCAGGACTTGCATTCCCCATGACCTACTATTGTGACACAGTGCATAGTGTTGTTGTCTGGCTGCCAAGTCATACATCACTGAGACAGTGATGTATGACTTAGCAGTCATGCCTCTGCCATGGCATGTGTCAACTTATTGGTGGTCCTGCAGGGGAGTGACATGTGCTACATGCACACCATTGTGGCGATGGCTTTCAGGACATGGGTGCATCATGGTGTCTGTCGCTGGTATGCATCACATGCATTTCCTATTTGACTCTGGGCATCCCTTTCATCCGGAAACCTGTACTGACTCAGTGGCAAGAGCTGTGATGTGTGCATGTCCACATGCCACACCGTGTCCTCTGCACTGTCCAACTACTGTGTACTTGGTGCATGTGTCCACACTGGGGTGTTGCAATCCAACAGACACCAGACAGATGGGTGCAAGGCCATGTGGGATGTGAGTGCCATGCTTGGCATCAGACTGACAATTGGCTTCTCCTGTTCAGTTAGGGCACTTTTAGCAATGTACAACTAATGATGCCAGGGCTTGCTCTGTAATGTGCTGTGCTCACAGTGGTGTGTGCGTTTGGTGCAGGTGACTGATGTCTGTCTGTTTCCCCATTGTTTGCAGATACATCCACGGCCACGGAAGGGGACAGCTCCACGGACCAGGAGGAGCCAGAGAGCCAGACTGGGTCAGCAGCCGAGGAGTGGTCGGAGGGACCCAGTGGCACGGAGGGCGAGGGGAGCCACACCGAGGAGTCCTCAGCACCATCCACCTCAGCTGAGGACCAGAGCAACTCGGAGGATGACTCCCTTGTGGAGGCGGGTGTCAGCAGCCACCACACCCCAGCTAGTGTTGCTGTCCCCGCCACCACCAGCACCACCACCGCCCTCCCATCGGCTCCCATTCCCCAGGTCCGTGGAGGCTCCCATGTTCGGGAACGTGTCTCCTTTGGGCCAGGCACCGCACCCCTGCCCCTGTGTCCCCTGCTGCCCTGAGTGAGGAGTCTGTGTACCTCCTTCGCCAGCTCCATGTAGGGCAGACAGCCATGCTGAGTGTCCTCCATGCGCACACCGCACTGTTGACTCAGCTGGTGTCGTTCATGGAGGTCATCTCATCGGGCATGTCTGACCTACAGAGGGGCAATAGGTCCATGGACTCCTCCCTGACGGTAGCAGTGTCCCTCCTCAGACAGTCCCTCACCCCTCCTGCCTCTGCTCCATCCACACTCCCCAGCACCTTACCCGTCCCAAGCACACACACACCGGCACAGGCACACACCAGCACACACACGTCCAGCACACAGACACACACGCCACAAACAAAACGCACACGCACGCACAGTCAGGGGACTGAAACCAGACTCACAGGGGATGGGGCCCTGGTACACACACACGCATCCACGGGCACTGCGCAGTCCTCAGTTGCCTCTCCCTCCAAGCACCCTCCCTTGCCTCACCTGCAACCCCAAAGACCCAGCGCCTCTTCCTCAGTGACCTCGGCCTCTTCCCCTCCGATCCAGCTGCTCCAGCATCCAGGGTGAAGAGGAAGCCCCCCACACGGAGCAGAGTGCCCCTCGCCCCCGGACACCCTCCCCCAGGCGCAGACAGGCTGAGGCCCCCACCCGCAAGTCCCCCGGAGTGGTAAGAGCAAGACCCCGCCGCCGCCCTGCAGCTCAAGCACCAGGTCTCCTTCCTCCATCCCTCAGGCCCCCACTCCACAGGTGCCCCCACCACACCCTGCCCCAGGTTCCCCCACCCACAGATATACCATCCCCAAGAGGCTCCGGCCTTCTCCCCCTGCCACTTGCTCTCCCGGCACCACACCCCCGCTGCCTTTGTCTGTGCCACTGATGTGGTGAGGGTGTCCTCCCCTCTGTCCAGCCCACCTTGCCTGTTCCCCATTCTCCTCCCCTGGTGGTAGGCACTGCAGTGGAGTCCACTGCCACCCTGTCTGACTTGGGCACTGCAGTGGCGGACCTGTCCACTCCATCTGCAGGGTCCACTGCAGTCGTGCCGGCACCCACAACATCTGAGCCATGCCCCCCAGTTGTGCCGGCACACACCATGTCAGACACCTCCAATGCAGTTGTCAGTGGCTCTCCAGCACCCACCACCCCTTCCCTGCTTCCTCCTGGTGAGCCCTGATCCTGTCCCTGCGGTGCCTGGCCTACCCCCCGGTTGCCCCTCCTAGTGGATTGTCCCTGGTTTTGTGCAGGCATGTGTAGGGTGGCATCTGCCACTGTCACCCACTTGTGACTTTGTTGATGGACTGGCCATTGGCCTTTGTTTATGTTCTACCGGACTTCTACTTTTAATGCCACATAAGCTGAATAAAGCAACTTTCTGTTCTCTAGTGCTTTTGCTTCTGATGTACATGATGTTGATGATGCTAACTAGGCCTGGGCAATAAATTCCGTTCCGCTCGCGGAATTTGCGGAATTTGGGTAATTTCGCGTTCTGCGGAGAACGCGGAATTGCCAAAAATCCCGCGATCCGCGGTTTCGCAGAATTTTTTGCTTGTTCGCTTTAGGCCAGTAGCGCTTTAAATTCTGTGTTGATTGATTGATTGATTGATCTTGAGTTTCCTCAGCACTCAGCCCTTCATGCAGACAAATATTACATGGTGTACACTGCATGCATGTCATATACCACATTACACACCTAATGACATACACAGCCCATTGACAATGGCATCTTTCTCAATATGCGATCTTGCACTTAGTATGAATCACAAAGACCCATAAAATAATACATTGGTGCCAATGACTCTGTAGGGTGCTTGAATTTTGAGTGTATAGGCCCTGGGAGGTAGGATGCTGCATCAGACACACACCTTTCTGCCTGGACATCACACACATCGCACACTGGGTGACAGTGGCTTCACCATGACTATGTTGATTGTGTTAGACCTGTTAATAGTCGCATACTAAAGAAAATTTGATCAAATATTTATGTGTACTTTCATATTTGGGTTAGCTACAACAAGTATTTCATGGCCCTTCAAGGTAACTTCTTCATCTGAATGTTGGCATTTGATTTGTATGCTCCTTCAACTTTAATATAAGTTGCATCCAGGCATGGTGTGTGCACAACATCAATATTTTCAGTTTTCCCAAACGGACACTTCTTTCAAAGTCACGGTGGCGGTTCAGAACACAGGCGGGCTGACCATAGGCTGTAACTTGTTAGGTGCCAGTGCGGGTCAGCTGGTTGTGCATCTGCTGCAGCAAGTGAAAGACCAACGCAGTAAACTTCCATTGCCTAATGTAACAATCTTTCCAGTTGCGGACCGCTGGCCTCTGTTGAACTGCTTGTGATAGGCAGAGTGTCAAGGCAGCATTTGAATGCAATGGATGACTTTGAAAAAGTGCCCCATGCGCGTGGACCACTATCCCATTGACTGCCCAGAAGGCCGCTTATGCAGTCTAGACTCTTGGCTTGTGTTCCAATACAGATCAGTTGCATTCAGAAACTGCACTTCTACAAGCCTCCCCATCTCTCTTCCTTGTTCATCCTCTGGAACTATAATGTCTACCATAGGCTGAAGATGCTAGTGAACCCGGTCCTTCCTCTACAAGCAGCTGTATAGCACACCAGAGAGCAGGTGAGAACATTTCAAGTAAGATTCATATATATGTTAAATGTCAGCTAACCATGCACATAGGGCAGATTGTTGCAGTGAGACACACTATAAATCTGTTATTAATTGTTTAAAATGGTATTTGGAAATGTGACCATTTAAATTCACTGCTGTATGTGTAACAATACGTAACT